>CALNHX010002812.1:0-167169 GCA_940337035.1 Agriotes lineatus
GTTGTATAGACGCCATTAAATAATTGCTGCGTGTTTAAAAATTGAATGAAACACTGCAAAGTGTTGAAAGCTTTATATTGACGATTTGCGAATTCGACACAAACAAAAAGTGCTGATAAACGCCGGCGTTCACCAAGGCCGCTTTTCGTGTTTTGCTATAATTTAATACCGCATCTAATAACACCCCAAAGCATTAACTTTACTATATTAATACAAAAACGAGAATTAAGGCACTTGCAGGATTTATATTGAGTAATAAATAGAATTTATCTATCTCTAATGATGTTGTACAGCCGCCATTTCCGAATTGCTGCGTTGTTAAAATTGAATGATACACCGCAAAGTGTTGAAAAGCTTTATATTGACGCTTTTGCGAATTCGACACAAACAAAAAGTGCTGATAAACGCCGGCGTTCACCAACGCCGCTTTTCGTGCTTTGCTATAATTTAATACCGCATCTAATAACACCCCAAAGCATTAACTTTTACTATATTAATACAAAAACGAAATTAAGGCACTTGCAGGATTTATATTGAGTAATAAATAGAATTTATCTATCTCTAATGATGTTGTACAGCCGCTATTTCCAAATTGCAGCGTTGTTAAAAATTGAATGATACACCGCAAAGTGTTGAAAAGCTTTATATTGACGCTTTTGCGAATTCGACACAAACAAAAAATGCTGATAAACGCCAGCGTTCACGAAGGCCGCTTTTCGTGCTTTGCTATAATTTAATACCGCATCTAATAACACCCCAAAGCATTAACTTTTACTATATTAATGCAATAACGAGAATTAAGGCACTTGCAGGATTTATATTGAGTAATAAATAGAATTTATCTATCTCTATTGACGTTGTACAGCCGCCATTTCCGAATTGCTGCGTTGTTAAAAATTGAATGATACACCGCAAAGTGTTGAAAAGCTTTATATTGACGCTTTTGCGATTCGACACAAACAAAAAGTGCTGATAAACGCCGGCGTTCACCAAGGCCGCTTTTCGTGCTTTGCTATAATTTAATAATGCATCTAATAACACCCCAAAGCATTAACTTTTACTATATTAATGCAATAACGAGAATTAAGGCACTTGCAGGATTTATATTGAGTAATAAATAGAATTTATCTATCTCTATTGACGTTGTACAGCCGCCATTTCCGAATTGCTGCGTTGTTAAAAATTGAATGATACACCGCAAAGTGTTGAAAAGCTTTATATTGACGCTTTTGCGATTTCGACACAAACAAAAAGTGCTGATAAACGCCGGCGTTCACCAAGGCCGCTCTTCGTGCTTTGCTATAATTTAATACCGCATCTAATAACACCCCAAAGCATTAACTGTTACTATATTAATACAAAAACGAGAATTAAAGCACTTGCAGGATTTATATTGAGTAATAAATAGAATTTATCTATCTCTATTGACGTTGTATAGACGCCATTAAATAATTGCTGCGTGTTTAAAAATTGAATGAAACACTGCAAAGTGTTGAAAAGATTTATATTGACGATTTGCGAATTCGACACAAACAAAAAGTGCTGATAAACGCCGGCGTTCACCAAGGCCGCTTTTCGTGTTTTGCTATAATTTAATACCGCATCTAATAACACCCCAAAGCATTAACTTTTACTATATTAATACAAAAACGAGAATTAAGGCACTTGCAGGATTTATATTGAGTAATAAATAGAATTTATCTATCTCTAATGATGTTGTACAGCCACCATTTCCGAATTGCTGCGTTGTTAAAAATTGAATGATACACCGCAAAGTGTTGAAAAGCTTTATATTGACGCTTTTGCGAATTCCACACAAACAAAAAGTGCTGATAAACGCCGGCGTTCACCAACGCCGCTTTTCGTGCTTTGCTATAATTTAATACCGCATCTAATAACACCCCAAAGCATTAACTTTTACTATATTAATACAAAAACGAAAATTAAGGCACTTGCAGGATTTATATTGAGTAATAAATAGAATTTATCTATCTCTAATGAAGTTGTACAGCCGCCATTTCCGAATTGCTGCGTTGTTAAAATTGAATGATACACCGCAAAGTGTGAAAAGCTTTATATTGATGATTTGCGAATTCGACACAAACAAAAAGTGCTGATAAACGTCGGCTTCCACCAAGGCCGCTTTTCGTGCTTTGCTATAATTTAATACCGCATATAATAACACCCCAAAGCATTAACTGTTACTATATTAATACAAAAACGAGAATTAAAGCACTTGCAGGATTTATATTGAGTAATAAATAGAATTTATCTATCTCTATTGACGTTGTACAGCCGCCATTTCCGAATTGCTGCGTTGTTAAAATTGAATGATACACCGCAAAGTGTTGAAAAGCATTATATTGACGCTTTTGCGAATTCGACACAAACAAAAAGTGCTGATAAACCCCGGCGTTCACCAAGGCCGCTTTTCGTGCTTTGCTATAATTTAATAATGCATCTAATAACACCCCAAAGCATTAACCTTTAATATATTAATGCAAAAACGAGAATTAAGGCACTTGCAGGATTTATATTGAGTAATAAATAGAATTTATCTATCTCTATTGACGTTGTATAGCAGCCATTAAATAATTGCTGCGTGTTTAAAAATTGAATGAAACACTGCAAAGTGTTGAAAAGCTTTATATTGACGCTTTTGCGAATTCGACACAAACAAAAAGTGCTGATAAACTTCGGCTTACACCAAGGCCGCTTTTCGTGCTTTGCTATAATTTAATACCGCATATAATAACACCCCAAAGCATTAACTGTTACTATATTAATACAAAAACGAAAATTAAAGCACTTGCATAATTTATATTGAGTAATAAATAGAATTTATCTATCTCTAATGATGTTGTACAGCCGCTATTTCCGAATTGCTGCGTTGTTAAAAATTGAATGATACACCGCAAAGTGTTGAAAAGCTTTATATTGACGATTTGCGAATTCGACACAAACAAAAAGTGCTGATAAACGCCGGCTTTCATCAAGGCTGCGTTTCGTGCTTTGCTATAATTTAATACCGCATCTAATAACACCCCAAAGCATTAACTGTTACTATATTAATACAAAAACGAGAATTAAAGCACTTGCAGGATTTATATTGAGTAATAAATAGAATTTATCTATCTCTATTGACGTTGTACAGCCGCCATTTCCGAATTGCTGCGTTGTTAAAAATTGAATGATACACCGCAAAGTGTTGAAAAGCATTATATTGACGCTTTTGCGAATTCGACACAAACAAAAAGTGCTGATAAACCCCGGCGTTCACCAAGGCCGCTTTTCGTGCTTTGCTATAATTTAATAATGCATCTAATAACACCCCAAAGCATTAACCTTTAATATATTAATGCAAAAACGAGAATTAAGGCACTTGCAGGATTTATATTGAGTAATAAATAGAATTTATCTATCTCTATTGACGTTGTATAGCAGCCATTAAATAATTGCTGCGTGTTTAAAAATTGAATGAAACACTGCAAAGTGTTGAAAAGCTTTATATTGACGCTTTTGCGAATTCGACACAAACAAAAAGTGCTGATAAACGCCGGCGTTCACCAAGGCCGCTTTTCGTGCTTTGCTATAATTTAATAATGCATCTAATAACACCCCAAAGCATTAACGTTTACTATATTAATGCAAAAACGAGAATTAAAGCACTTGCAGGATTTATATTGAGTAATACATAGAATTTATCTATCTCTATTGACGTTGTGCAGCCGCCATTTACGAATTGCTGCGTTGTTAAAAATTGAACGATACACCACAAAGTGTTTATATTGACGCTTTTGCGAATTCGACACAAACAAAAAGTGCTGATAAACGCCGGCGTTCACCAAGGCCGCTCTTCGTGCTTTGCTATAATTTAATACCGCATCTAATAACACCCCAAAGCATTAACTGTTACTATATTAATACAAAAACGAGAATTAAAGCACTTGCAGGATCTATATTGAGTAATAAATAGAATTTATCTATCTCTATTGACGTTGTACAGCCGCCATTTCCAAATTGCTGCGTTGTTAAAAATTGAATGATACACCGCAAAGTGTTGAAAAGCATTATATTGACGCTTTTGCGATTTCGACACAAACAAAAAGTGCTGATAAACCTCGTCGTTCACCAAAGCCGCTTTTCGTGTTTTGCTATAATTTAGTAATGCATCTAATAACACCCCAAAGCATTAACTTTTACTATATTAATACAAAAACGAGAATTAAGGCACTTGCAAGATTTATATTGAGTAATAAATAGAATTTATCTATCTCTATTGTCGTTGTATAGCCGCCATTAAATAATTGCTGCCTGTTTAAAAATTGAATGAAACACTGCAAAGTGTTGAAAAGCTTTATATTGACGATTTGCGAATTCGACACAAACAAAAAGTGCTGATAAACGCCGGCGTTCACCAAGGCCGCTTTTCGTGCTTTGCTATAATTTAATAATGCACCTAATAACACCCCAAAGCATTAACTTTTACTATATTAATGCAAAAACGAGAATTAAGGCACTTGCAGGATTTATATGGAGTAATAAATAGAATTTATCTATCTCTATTGACGTTGTACAGCCGCCATTTCCGAATTGCTGCGTTGTTAAAAATTGAATGATACACCGCAAAGTGTTGAAAAGCTTTATATTGACGCTTTTGCGAATTCGACACAAACAAAAAGTGCTGATAAACGTCGGCTTCCACCAAGGCCGCTTTTCGTGCTTTGCTATAATTTAATACCGCATATAATAACACCCCAAAGCATTAACTGTTACTATATTAATACAAAAACGAGAATTAAAGCACTTGCAGGATTTATATGGAGTAATAAATAGAATTTATCTATCTCTATTGACGTTGTACAGCCGCCATTTCCGAATTGCTGCGTTGTTAAAAATTGAATGATACACCGCAAAGTGTTGAAAAGCTTTATATTGACGCTTTTGCGAATTCGACACAAACAAAAAGTGCTGATAAACGTCGGCTTCCACCAAGGCCGCTTTTCGTGCTTTGCTATAATTTAATACCGCATCTAATAACACCCCAAAGCATTAACTTTTACTATATTAATACAAAAACGAAAATTAAGGCACTTGCAGGATTTATATTGAGTAATAAATAGAATTTATCTATCTCTAATGAAGTTGTACAGCCGCCATTTCCGAATTGCTGCTTTGTTAAAAATTGAATGATACACCGCAAAGTGTGAAAAGCTTTATATTGATGATTTGCGAATTCGACACAAACAAAAAGTGCTGATAAACGTCGGCTTCCACCAAGGCCGCTTTTCGTGCTTTGCTATAATTTAATACCGCATCTAATAACACCCCAAAGCATTAACTGTTACTATATTAATACAAAAACGAGAATTAAAGCACTTGCAGGATTTATATTGAGTAATAAATAGAATTTATCTATCTCTATTGACGTTGTACAGCCGCCATTTCCGAATTGCTGCGTTGTTAAAAATTGAATGATACACCGCAAAGTGTTGAAAAGCTTTATATTGACGCTTTTGCGAATTCCACACAAACAAAAAGTGCTGATAAACGCCGTCTTTCATCAAGGCTGCGTTTCGTGCTTTGCTATAATTTAATACCGCATCTAATAACACCCCAAAGCATTAACTGTTACTATATTAATACAAAAACGAGAATTAAAGCACTTGCAGGATTTATATTGAGTAATAAATAGAATTTATCTATCTCTATTGACGTTGTATAGACGCCATTAAATAATTGCTGCGTGTTTAAAAATTGAATGAAACACTGCAAAGTGTTGAAAAGATTTATATTGACGATTTGCGAATTCGACACAAACAAAAAGTGCTGATAAACGCCGGCGTTCACCAAGGCCGCTTTTCGTGTTTTGCTATAATTTAATACCGCATCTAATAACACCCCAAAGCATTAACTTTTACTATATTAATACAAAAACGAGAATTAAGGCACTTGCAGGATTTATATTGAGTAATAAATAGAATTTATCTATCTCTAATGATGTTGTACAGCCACCATTTCCGAATTGCTGCGTTGTTAAAAATTGAATGATACACCGCAAAGTGTTGAAAAGCTTTATATTGACGCTTTTGCGAATTCCACACAAACAAAAAGTGCTGATAAACGCCGGCGTTCACCAACGCCGCTTTTCGTGCTTTGCTATAATTTAATACCGCATCTAATAACACCCCAAAGCATTAACTTTTACTATATTAATACAAAAACGAAAATTAAGGCACTTGCAGGATTTATATTGAGTAATAAATAGAATTTATCTATCTCTAATGAAGTTGTACAGCCGCCATTTCCGAATTGCTGCGTTGTTAAAAATTGAATGATACACCGCAAAGTGTGAAAAGCTTTATATTGATGATTTGCGAATTCGACACAAACAAAAAGTGCTGATAAACGTCGGCTTCCACCAAGGCCGCTTTTCGTGCTTTGCTATAATTTAATACCGCATATAATAACACCCCAAAGCATTAACTGTTACTATATTAATACAAAAACGAGAATTAAAGCACTTGCAGGATTTATATTGAGTAATAAATAGAATTTATCTATCTCTATTGACGTTGTACAGCCGCCATTTCCGAATTGCTGCGTTGTTAAAAATTGAATGATACACCGCAAAGTGTTGAAAAGCATTATATTGACGCTTTTGCGAATTCGACACAAACAAAAAGTGCTGATAAACCCCGGCGTTCACCAAGGCCGCTTTTCGTGCTTTGCTATAATTTAATAATGCATCTAATAACACCCCAAAGCATTAACCTTTAATATATTAATGCAAAAACGAGAATTAAGGCACTTGCAGGATTTATATTGAGTAATAAATAGAATTTATCTATCTCTATTGACGTTGTATAGCAGCCATTAAATAATTGCTGCGTGTTTAAAAATTGAATGAAACACTGCAAAGTGTTGAAAAGCTTTATATTGACGCTTTTGCGAATTCGACACAAACAAAAAGTGCTGATAAACTTCGGCTTACACCAAGGCCGCTTTTCGTGCTTTGCTATAATTTAATACCGCATATAATAACACCCCAAAGCATTAACTGTTACTATATTAATACAAAAACGAAAATTAAAGCACTTGCAGGATTTATATTGAGTAATAAATAGAATTTATCTATCTCTAATGATGTTGTACAGCCGCTATTTCCGAATTGCTGCGTTGTTAAAAATTGAATGATACACCGCAAAGTGTTGAAAAGCTTTATATTGACGATTTGCGAATTCGACACAAACAAAAAGTGCTGATAAACGCCGGCTTTCATCAAGGCTGCGTTTCGTGCTTTGCTATAATTTAATACCGCATCTAATAACACCCCAAAGCATTAACTGTTACTATATTAATACAAAAACGAGAATTAAAGCACTTGCAGGATTTATATTGAGTAATAAATAGAATTTATCTATCTCTATTGACGTTGTACAGCCGCCATTTCCGAATTGCTGCGTTGTTAAAAATTGAATGATACACCGCAAAGTGTTGAAAAGCATTATATTGACGCTTTTGCGAATTCGACACAAACAAAAAGTGCTGATAAACCCCGGCGTTCACCAAGGCCGCTTTTCGTGCTTTGCTATAATTTAATAATGCATCTAATAACACCCCAAAGCATTAACCTTTAATATATTAATGCAAAAACGAGAATTAAGGCACTTGCAGGATTTATATTGAGTAATAAATAGAATTTATCTATCTCTATTGACGTTGTATAGCAGCCATTAAATAATTGCTGCGTGTTTAAAAATTGAATGAAACACTGCAAAGTGTTGAAAAGCTTTATATTGACGCTTTTGCGAATTCGACACAAACAAAAAGTGCTGATAAACGCCGGCGTTCACCAAGGCCGCTTTTCGTGCTTTGCTATAATTTAATAATGCATCTAATAACACCCCAAAGCATTAACGTTTACTATATTAATGCAAAAACGAGAATTAAAGCACTTGCAGGATTTATATTGAGTAATACATAGAATTTATCTATCTCTATTGACGTTGTGCAGCCGCCATTTACGAATTGCTGCGTTGTTAAAAATTGAACGATACACCACAAAGTGTTTATATTGACGCTTTTGCGAATTCGACACAAACAAAAAGTGCTGATAAACGCCGGCGTTCACCAAGGCCGCTCTTCGTGCTTTGCTATAATTTAATACCGCATCTAATAACACCCCAAAGCATTAACTGTTACTATATTAATACAAAAACGAGAATTAAAGCACTTGCAGGATCTATATTGAGTAATAAATAGAATTTATCTATCTCTATTGACGTTGTACAGCCGCCATTTCCAAATTGCTGCGTTGTTAAAAATTGAATGATACACCGCAAAGTGTTGAAAAGCATTATATTGACGCTTTTGCGATTTCGACACAAACAAAAAGTGCTGATAAACCTCGTCGTTCACCAAAGCCGCTTTTCGTGTTTTGCTATAATTTAGTAATGCATCTAATAACACCCCAAAGCATTAACTTTTACTATATTAATACAAAAACGAGAATTAAGGCACTTGCAAGATTTATATTGAGTAATAAATAGAATTTATCTATCTCTATTGTCGTTGTATAGCCGCCATTAAATAATTGCTGCCTGTTTAAAAATTGAATGAAACACTGCAAAGTGTTGAAAAGCTTTATATTGACGATTTGCGAATTCGACACAAACAAAAAGTGCTGATAAACGCCGGCGTTCACCAAGGCCGCTTTTCGTGCTTTGCTATAATTTAATAATGCACCTAATAACACCCCAAAGCATTAACTTTTACTATATTAATGCAAAAACGAGAATTAAGGCACTTGCAGGATTTATATGGAGTAATAAATAGAATTTATCTATCTCTATTGACGTTGTACAGCCGCCATTTCCGAATTGCTGCGTTGTTAAAAATTGAATGATACACCGCAAAGTGTTGAAAAGCTTTATATTGACGCTTTTGCGAATTCGACACAAACAAAAAGTGCTGATAAACGTCGGCTTCCACCAAGGCCGCTTTTCGTGCTTTGCTATAATTTAATACCGCATATAATAACACCCCAAAGCATTAACTGTTACTATATTAATACAAAAACGAGAATTAAAGCACTTGCAGGATTTATATGGAGTAATAAATAGAATTTATCTATCTCTATTGACGTTGTACAGCCGCCATTTCCGAATTGCTGCGTTGTTAAAAATTGAATGATACACCGCAAAGTGTTGAAAAGCTTTATATTGACGCTTTTGCGAATTCGACACAAACAAAAAGTGCTGATAAACGTCGGCTTCCACCAAGGCCGCTTTTCGTGCTTTGCTATAATTTAATACCGCATCTAATAACACCCCAAAGCATTAACTTTTACTATATTAATACAAAAACGAAAATTAAGGCACTTGCAGGATTTATATTGAGTAATAAATAGAATTTATCTATCTCTAATGAAGTTGTACAGCCGCCATTTCCGAATTGCTGCTTTGTTAAAAATTGAATGATACACCGCAAAGTGTGAAAAGCTTTATATTGATGATTTGCGAATTCGACACAAACAAAAAGTGCTGATAAACGTCGGCTTCCACCAAGGCCGCTTTTCGTGCTTTGCTATAATTTAATACCGCATATAATAACACCCCAAAGCATTAACTGTTACTATATTAATACAAAAACGAGAATTAAAGCACTTGCAGGATTTATATTGAGTAATAAATAAAATTTATCTATCTCTAATGATGTTGTACAGCCGCTATTTCCGAATTGCAGCGTTGTTAAAAATTGAATGATACACCGCAAAGTGTTGAAAAGCTTTATATTGACGATTTGCGAATTCGACACAAACAAAAAGTGCTGATAAACGCCGGCTTTCATCAAGGCTGCGTTTCGTGCTTTGCTATAATTTAATACCGCATCTAATAACACCCCAAAGCATTAACTGTTACTATATTAATACAAAAACGAGAATTAAAGCACTTGCAGGATTTATATTGAGTAATAAATAGAATTTATCTATCTCTATTGACGTTGTACAGCCGCCATTTCCGAATTGCTGCGTTGTTAAAAATTGAATGATACACCGCAAAGTGTTGAAAAGCATTATATTGACGCTTTTGCGAATTCGACACAAACAAAAAAAGAGCTGATAAACCCCGGCGTTCACCAAGGCCGCTTTTCGTGCTTTGCTATAATTTAATAATGCATCTAATAACACCCCAAAGCATTAACTTTTAATATATTAATGCAAAAACGAGAATTAAGGCACTTGCAGGATTTATATTGAGTAATAAATAGAATTTATCTATCTCTATTGACGTTGTATAGCAGCCATTAAATAATTGCTGCGTGTTTAAAAATTGAATGAAACACTGCAAAGTGTTGAAAAGCTTTATATTGACGCTTTTGCGAATTCGACACAAACAAAAAGTGCTGATAAACGCCGGCGTTCACCAAGGCCGCTTTTCGTGCTTTGCTATAATTTAATAATGCATCTAATAACACCCCAAAGCATTAACGTTTACTATATTAATGCAAAAACGAGAATAGGAGCACTTGCAGGATTTATATTGAGTAATAAATAAAATTTATCTATCTCTATTGACGTTGTGCAGCCGCCATTTACGAATTGCTGCGTTGTTAAAAATTGAACGATACACCGCAAAGTGTTTATATTGACGCTTTTGCGAATTCGACACAAACAAAAAGTGCTGATAAACGCCGGCGTTCACCAAGGCCGCTCTTCGTGCTTTGCTATAATTTAATACCGCATCTAATAACACCCCAAAGCATTAACTGTTACTATATTAATACAAAAACGAGAATTAAAGCACTTGCAGGATTTATATTGAGTAATAAATAGAATTTATCTATCTCTATTGACGTTGTACAGCCGCCATTTCCAAATTGCTGCGTTGTTAAAAATTGAATGATACACCGCAAAGTGTTGAAAAGCATTATATTGACGCTTTTGCGAATTCGACACAAACAAAAAGTGCTGATAAACCCCCGCCGTTCACCAAGGCTGCTTTTCGTGCTTTGCTATAATTTAATAATGCATCTAATAACACCCCAAAGCATTAACTTTTACTATATTAATACAAAAACGAGATTAAGGCACTTGCAAGATTTATATTGAGTAATAAATAGAATTTATCTATCTCTATTGACGTCGTATAGCCGCCATTAAATAATTGCTGCCTGTTTAAAAATTGAATGAAACACTGCAAAGTGTTGAAAAGCTTTATATTGACGATTTGCGAATTCGACACAAACAAAAAGTGCTGATAAACGCCGGCGTTCACCAAGGCCGCTTTTCGGGCTTTGCTATAATTTAATAATGCACCTAATAACACCCCAAAGCATTAACTTTTACTATATTAATGCAAAAACGAGAATTAAGGCACTTGCAGGATTTATATGGAGTAATAAATAGAATTTATCTATCTCTATTGACGTTGTACAGCCGCCATTTCCGAATTGCTGCGTTGTTAAAAATTGAATGATACACCGCAAAGTGTTGAAAAGCTTTATATTGACGCTTTTGCGAATTCGACACAAACAAAAAGTGCTGATAAACGTCGGCTTCCACCAAGGCCGCTTTTCGTGCTTTGCTATAATTTAATACCGCATCTAATAACACCCCAAAGCATTAACTTTTACTATATTAATACAAAAACGAAAATTAAGGCATTTGCAGGATTTATATTGAGTAATAAATAGAATTTATCTATCTCTAATGAAGTTGTACAGCCGCCATTTCCGAATTGCTGCTTTGTTAAAAATTGAATGATACACCGCAAAGTGTGAAAAGCTTTATATTGATGATTTGCGAATTCGACACAAACAAAAAGTGCTGATAAACGTCGGCTTCCACCAAGGCCGCTTTTCGTGCTTTGCTATAATTTAATACCGCATATAATAACACCCCAAAGCATTAACTGTTACTATATTAATACAAAAACGAGAATTAAAGCACTTGCAGGATTTATATTGAGTAATAAATAAAATTTATCTATCTCTAATGATGTTGTACAGCCGCTATTTCCGAATTGCAGCGTTGTTAAAAATTGAATGATACACCGCAAAGTGTTGAAAAGCTTTATATTGACGATTTGCGAATTCGACACAAACAAAAAGTGCTGATAAACGCCGGCTTTCATCAAGGCTGCGTTTCGTGCTTTGCTATAATTTAATACCGCATCTAATAACACCCCAAAGCATTAACTGTTACTATATTAATACAAAAACGAGAATTAAAGCACTTGCAGGATTTATATTGAGTAATAAATAGAATTTATCTATCTCTATTGACGTTGTACAGCCGCCATTTCCGAATTGCTGCGTTGTTAAAAATTGAATGATACACCGCAAAGTGTTGAAAAGCATTATATTGACGCTTTTGCGAATTCGACACAAACAAAAAAAGAGCTGATAAACCCCGGCGTTCACCAAGGCCGCTTTTCGTGCTTTGCTATAATTTAATAATGCATCTAATAACACCCCAAAGCATTAACTTTTAATATATTAATGCAAAAACGAGAATTAAGGCACTTGCAGGATTTATATTGAGTAATAAATAGAATTTATCTATCTCTATTGACGTTGTATAGCAGCCATTAAATAATTGCTGCGTGTTTAAAAATTGAATGAAACACTGCAAAGTGTTGAAAAGCTTTATATTGACGCTTTTGCGAATTCGACACAAACAAAAAGTGCTGATAAACGCCGGCGTTCACCAAGGCCGCTTTTCGTGCTTTGCTATAATTTAATAATGCATCTAATAACACCCCAAAGCATTAACGTTTACTATATTAATGCAAAAACGAGAATTAAAGCACTTGCAGGATTTATATTGAGTAATAAATAAAATTTATCTATCTCTATTGACGTTGTGCAGCCGCCATTTACGAATTGCTGCGTTGTTAAAAATTGAACGATACACCACAAAGTGTTTATATTGACGCTTTTGCGAATTCGACACAAACAAAAAGTGCTGATAAACGCCGGCGTTCACCAAGGCCGCTCTTCGTGCTTTGCTATAATTTAATACCGCATCTAATAACACCCCAAAGCATTAACTGTTACTATATTAATACAAAAACGAGAATTAAAGCACTTGCAGGATTTATATTGAGTAATAAATAGAATTTATCTATCTCTATTGACGTTGTACAGCCGCCATTTCCAAATTGCTGCGTTGTTAAAAATTGAATGATACACCGCAAAGTGTTGAAAAGCATTATATTGACGCTTTTGCGAATTCGACACAAACAAAAAGTGCTGATAAACCCCCGCCGTTCACCAAGGCTGCTTTTCGTGCTTTGCTATAATTTAATAATGCATCTAATAACACCCCAAAGCATTAACTTTTACTATATTAATACAAAAACGAGATTAAGGCACTTGCAAGATTTATATTGAGTAATAAATAGAATTTATCTATCTCTATTGACGTCGTATAGCCGCCATTAAATAATTGCTGCCTGTTTAAAAATTGAATGAAACACTGCAAAGTGTTGAAAAGCTTTATATTGACGATTTGCGAATTCGACACAAACAAAAAGTGCTGATAAACGCCGGCGTTCACCAAGGCCGCTTTTCGGGCTTTGCTATAATTTAATAATGCACCTAATAACACCCCAAAGCATTAACTTTTACTATATTAATGCAAAAACGAGAATTAAGGCACTTGCAGGATTTATATGGAGTAATAAATAGAATTTATCTATCTCTATTGACGTTGTACAGCCGCCATTTCCGAATTGCTGTGTTGTTAAAAATTGAATGATACACCGCAAAGTGTTGAAAGGCATTATATTGACGCTTTTGCGAATTCGACACAAACAAAAAGTGCTGATAAACCCCGGCGTTCACCAAGGCTGCTTTTCGTGCTTTGCTATAATTTAATAATGCATCTAATAACACCCCAAAGCATTAACTTTTACTATATTAATACAAAAACGAGAATTAAGGCACTTGCAGGATTTATATTGAGTAATAAATAGAATTTATCTATCTCTAATGATGTTGTACAGCCGCCATTTCCGAATTGCTGCGTTGTTAAAAATTGAATGATACACCGCAAAGTGTTGAAAAGCTTTATATTGACGCTTTTGCGAATTCGACACAAACAAAAAGTGCTGATAAACGCCGGCGTTCACCAAGGCCGCTTTTCGTGCTTTGCTATAATTTAATACCGCATCTAATAACACCCCAAAGCATTAACTTTTACTATATTAATACAAAAACGAAAATTAAGGCACTTGCAGGATTTATATTGAGTAATAAATAGAATTTATCTATCTCTAATGAAGTTGTACAGCCGCCATTTCCGAATTGCTGCTTTGTTAAAAATTGAATGATACACCGCAAAGTGTGAAAAGCTTTATATTGATGATTTGCGAATTCGACACAAACAAAAAGTGCTGATAAACGTCGGCTTCCACCAAGGCCGCTTTTCGTGCTTTGCTATAATTTAATACCGCATATAATAACACCCCAAAACGTTAACTGTTACTATATTAATACAAAAACGAGAATTAAAGCACTTGCAGGATTTATATTGAGTAATAAATAGAATTTATCTATCTCTAATGATGTTGTACAGCCGCTATTTCCGAATTGCAGCGTTGTTAAAAATTGAATGATACACCGCAAAGTGTTGAAAAGCTTTATATTGACGATTTGCGAATTCGACACAAACAAAAAGTGCTGATAAACGCCGGCTTTCATCAAGGCTGCGTTTCGTGCTTTGCTATAATTTAATACCGCATCTAATAACACCCCAAAGCATTAACTGTTACTATATTAATACAAAAACGAGAATTAAAGCACTTGCAGGATTTATATTGAGTAATAAATAGAATTTATCTATCTCTATTGACGTTGTACAGCCGCCATTTCCGAATTGCTGCGTTGTTAAAAATTGAATAATACACCGCAAAGTGTTGAAAAGCATTATATTGACGCTTTTGCGAATTCGACACAAACAAAAAGTGCTGATAAACCCCGGCGGTCAGCAAGGCCGCTTTTCGTGCTTTGCTATAATTTAATAATGCATCTAATAACACCCCAAAGCATTAACTTTTAATATATTAATGCAAAAACGAGAATTAAGGCACTTGCAGGATTTATGTTGAGTAATAAATAGAATTTATCTATCTCTATTGACGTTGTATAGAAGCCATTAAATAATTGCTGCGTGTTTAAAAATTGAATGAAACACCGCAAAGTGTTGAAAAGCTTTATATTGACGATTTGCGAATTCGACACAAACAAAAAGTGCTGATAAACGCCGGCTTCCACCAAGGCCGCTTTTCGTGCTTTGCTATAATTTAATACCGCATCTAATAACACCCCAAAGCATTAACTGTTACTATATTAATACAAAAACGAGAATTAAAGCACTTGCAGGATTTATATTGAGTAATAAATAGAATTTATCTATCTCTATTGACGTTGTACAGCCGCCATTTCCGAATTGCTGCGTTGTTAAAAATTGAATGATACACCGCAAAGTGTTGAAAAGCATTATATTGACGCTTTTGCGAATTTGACACAAACAAAAAGTGCTGATAAACCCCGGCGTTCACCAAGGCCGCTTTTCGTGCTTTGCTATAATTTAATAATGCATCTAATAACACCCCAAAGCATTAACTTTTAATATATTAATGCAAAAACGAGAATTAAGGCACTTGCAGGATTTATATTGAGTAATAAATAGGATTTATCTATCTCTATTGACGTTGTATAGCAGCCATTAAATAATTGCTGCGTGTTTAAAAATTGAATGAAACACTGCAAAGTGTTGAAAAGCTTTATATTGACGATTTGCGAATTCGACACAAACAAAAAGTGCTGATAAACGCCGGCGTTCACCAAGGCCGCTTTTCGTGCTTTGCTATAATTTAATAATGCATCTAATAACACCCCAAAGCATTAACTTTTACTATATTAATGCAAAAACGAGAATTAAGGCACTTGCAGGATTTATATTGAGTAATAAATAGAATTTGTCGTCGACTAGCGTCACAATGCCATCTTTAATGTAGGGAAAATCATGCATAAACACCTACTTTATGGCACGAATGCCATAAAGTTGTCATAACAACAAAATAAACACAAAGATCAATCAGATTTATTTATATTAATATGAATACTACAATTGAAATTTCCTGATATTGTGATACCCGACATAGATGTATTAGCGGTAGAAAGAACACCATTACTCGTTGAAGACACATTGCTAATCTGTCCACTAGCAGCTCCAAGGGTTCGGGCAATCTGGCCAAATGTGTTAATGCCTACCGGATTGCATGTACATCTTCCGCAATTATAGAATAAAAAGAACTTCTCAATTTTCACATGTTTTGGTCTTAAAATAATGTACTTTTTAATAAGATCAGTATAATTCACTGCGCCATCATCATTCAAAATTGTAAATATCCTTGTCCTGTGAGTTTTTGTGTCCCTGATATAAACAACCAGCACAGAGCCTTCCTCCTTGACATCACCAACGCATAAATTATGAAACTCTGCACGTCGACAAGCCCCAAACAAACCAAAAATTGCAACCACCTATAAATAACATTAGTATGACAGAAACTATAATAAACTTTGACATTTAAAAAACAAATCGTACCTTCATAAGCAAGTACTTGTCATTTGGCGCATTTACAAAAAAATGTATTAATTGTTCCTTTGAAAACACTGCAGACTTCTCTGGTGCATAACCAACCGAGTAGTTCTTCAGGAAGGCAGTAAGTTTAGGAAAATTACTAATGTCAATATTGTCCTTTATTCGTAACATGCATTTCAACTTCGAGAACAGACACCATAACGATGAAGACTTGTAAATCTTCGACTAAAAATAAGGTACGATGAATTGGTAGCTAATATATCTAACTCAAAATGCAAATCATTTACCTGATCTAAAAAATACGCAAGCACAACCTTTTCTGTAACTATCTCCGTATTTTTGGCTCTTAGCCATTGCCAAAACTTGTCATACTCTTTCTTATAAATCTCTTCCGACTTTTTAGGAATCAGACTCAGCTCAGCTTCTGCAGCTTTTTTAAGAATTTCATCACTTATCAATAAAGGCTCGTGACAATCATTCATTTTGGCCGAAAATGTGTTCGCTAAACAAAAATTGTTACCATAAGCATAAACAATAGCTTAGCAACCACATTATCATAGCAACAACTACGTCATAGTTTTGTATACATGAACTGCTTTTAAAAAATAGCAGAAATTAATTTCCTTCGAAATTATTATGTTAGTCGACGACAAAATAGTATATGAAACTCGTTTATAATAGAGGATTATGGTATTCGTGAAATTAGCGCATTCGCTTCGCTCATGCGCTAAAATTCACTCATACCATAATCCTCTGAATTATAAACTAATTTCATAATGTACTATTATATATCTCTATTGACGTTGTACAGCCGCCATTTCCGAATTGCTGCGTTGTTAAAAATTGAATGATACACCGCAAAGTGTTGAAAAGCATTATATTGACGCTTTTGCGAATTCGACACAAACAAAAAGTGCTGATAAACCCCGGCGTTCACCAAGGCCGCTTTTCGTGCTTTGCTATAATTTACTAATGCATCTAATAACACCCCAAAGCATTAACTTTTACTATATTAATGCAAAAACGAGAATTAAGGCACTTGCAGGATTTATATTGAGTAATAAATAGAATTTATATATCTCTATTGACGTTGTTGAGCCGCCATTTACGAATTGCTACGTTGTTAAAAATTGAATGATACACCGCAAAGTATTGAAAACTTTTATATTGACGATTTGCGAATTCGACACAAACAAAAAGTGCTGATAAACCCCGGCGTTCACCAAGGCCGCTTTTCGTGCTTTGCTATAATATAATAATGCACCTAATAACACCCCAAAGCATTAACTTTTACTATATTAATGCAAAAACGAGAATTAAGGCACTTGCAGAATTTATATTGAGTAATAAATAGAATTTATATATCTCTATTGACGTTGTACAGCCGCCATTTCCGAATTGCTGCGTTGTTAAAAATTGAATGATACACCGCAAAGTTTTGAAAAGCATTATATTGACGCTTTTGCGAATTCGACACAAACAAAAAGTGCTGATAAACCCCGGCGTTCACCAAGGCCGCTTTTCGTAGTTTGCTATAATATAATAATGCACCTAATAACACCCCAAAGCATTAACTTTTACTATATTAATGCAAAAACGAGAATTAAGGCACTTGCAGGATTTATATTGAGTAATAAATAGAATTTATATATCTCTATTGACGTTGTACAGCCGCCATTTCCGAATTGCTGCGTTGTTAAAAATTGAATGATACACCGCAAAGTGTTGAAAAGCATTATATTGACGCTTTTGCGAATTCGACACAAACAAAAAGTGCTGATAAACCCCGGCGTTCACCAAGGCCGCTTTTCGTGTTTTGCTATAATCTAATACCGCATCTAATAACACCCCAAAGCATTAACTTTTACTATATTAATACAAAAACGCGAATTAAGGCACTTGCAGAATTTATATTGAGTAATAAATAGAATTTATATATCTCTATTGACGTTGTAGAGCCGCCATTTACGAATTGCTGCGTTGTTAAAAATTGAATGATACACCGCAAAGTGTTGGAAAGCTTTATATTGACGCTTTTGCGAATTCGACACAAACAAAACGTGCTGATAAACGCCGGCGTTCACCAAGGCCGCTTTTCGTGTTTTGCTATAATTTAATACCGCATCTAATAACACCCCAAAGCATTAACTTTTACTATATTAATGCAAAAACGAGAATTAAGGCACTTGCAGGATTTATATTGAGTAATAAATAGAATTTATATATCTCTATTGACGTTGTAGAGCCGCCATTTACGAATTGCTGCGTTGTTAAAAATTGAATGATACACCGCAAAGTGTTGGAAAGCTTTATATTGACGCTTTTGCGAATTCGACACAAACAAAAAGTGCTGATAAACGCCGGCGTTCACCAAGGCCGCTTTTCGTGCTTTGCTATAATTTAATACCGCATCTAATAACACCCCAAAGCATTAACTTTTACTATATTAATACAAAAACGCGAAATAAGGTACTTGCAGAATTTATATTGAGTAATAAATAGAATTTATCTATCTCTAATGATGTTGTACAGCCGCCAGGCAATAATTGCTGCGTGTTTAAAAATTGAATGAAACACTGCAAAGTGTTGAAAACCTTTATATTGACGATTTGCGAATTCGACACAAACAAAAAGTGCTGATAAACGCCGGCGTTCACCAAGGCCGCTTTTCGTGTTTTGCTATAATTTAATAATGCATCTAATAACACCCCAAAGCATTAACTGTTACTATATTAATACAAAAACGAGAATTAAGGCACTTGCGGTATTTATATTGAGTAATAAATAGAATTTATCTATCTCTATTGACGTTGTGCAGCCGCCATTTACGAATTGCTGCGTTGTTAAAAATTGAATGATACACCGCAAAGTGTTGGAAAGCTTTATATTGACGCTTTTGCGAATTCGACACAAACAAAAAGGGCTGATAAACGCCGGCGTTCACCAAGGCCGCTTTTCGTGCTATGCTATAATATAATACCGCATCTAATAACACCCCAAAGCATTAACTTTTACTATATTAATACAAAAACAAGAATTAAGGCACTTGCAGGATTTTTATTGAGTAATAAATAGAATTTATCTATCTCTAATGATGTTGTACAGCCGCCATTTCCGAATTGCTGCGTTGTTAAAAATTGAATGATACACCGCAAAGTGTTGAAAAGCTTTATATTGACGATTTGCGAATTCGACACAAACAAAAAGTGCTGATAAACGCAGGCTATCATCAAGGCTGCGTTTCGTGCTTTGCTATAATTTAATAATGCATCTAATAACACCCCAAAGCATTAACTTTTACTATATTAATACAAAAACAAGAATTAAGGCACTTGCAGGATTTATATTGAGTAATAAATAGAATTTATCTATCTCTAATGATGTTGTACAGCCGCCATTTCCGAATTGCTGCGTTGTTAAAAATTGAATGATACACCGCAAAGTGTTGAAAAGCTTTATATTGACGATTTGCGAATTCGACACAAACAAAAATTGCTGATAAACGCCGGCTTTCATCAAGGCTGCGTTTCGTGCTTTGCTATAATTTAATACCGCATCTAATAACACCCCAAAGCATTAACTGTTACTATATTAATACAAAAACGAGAATTAAAGCACTTGCAGGATTTATATTGAGTAATAAATAGAATTTATCTATGTCTATTGACGTTGTACAGCCGCCATTTCCGAATTGCTGCGTTGTTAAAAATTGAATAATACACCGCAAAGTGTTGAAAAGCATTATATTGACGCTTTTGCGAATTCGACACAAACTAAAAGTGCTGATAAACCCCGGCGGTCACCAAGGTCGCTTTTCGTGCTTTGCTATAATTTAATAATGCATCTAATAACACCCCAAAGCATTAACTTTTAATATATTAATGCA
Source organism: Agriotes lineatus (assembly GCA_940337035.1). Taxonomy (NCBI): domain Eukaryota; kingdom Metazoa; phylum Arthropoda; class Insecta; order Coleoptera; family Elateridae; genus Agriotes; species Agriotes lineatus. The sequence continues at coordinate 20,502 of CALNHX010002812.1, forward strand.
AAAACGAGAATTAAGGCACTTGCAGGATTTATATTGAGTAATAAATAGAATTTATCTATCTCTATTGACGTTGTATAGAAGCCATTAAATAATTGCTGCGTGTTTAAAAATTGAATGAAACACCACAAAGTGTTGAAAAGCTTTATATTGACGATTTGCGAATTCGACACAAACAAAAAGTGCTGATAAACGCCGGCTTCCACCAAGGCCGCTTTTCGTGCTTTGCTATAATTTAATACCGCATCTAATAACACCCCAAAGCATTAACTGTTACTATATTAATACAAAAACGAGAATTAAAGCACTTGCAGGATTTATATTGAGTAATAAATAGAATTTATCTATCTCTATTGACGTTGTACAGCCGCCATTTCCGAATTGCTGCGTTGTTAAAAATTGAATGATACACCGCAAAGTGTTGAAAAGCATTATATTGACGCTTTTGCGAATTTGACACAAACAAAAAGTGCTGATAAATACCGGCGTTCACCAAGGCCGCTTTTCGTGCTTTGCTATAATTTAATAATGCATCTAATAACACCCCAAAGCATTAACTTTTAATATATTAATGCAAAAACGAGAATTAAGGCACTTGCAGGATTTATATTGAGTAATAAATAGGATTTATCTATCTCTATTGACGTTGTACAGCCGCCATTTCCGAATTGCTGCGTTGTTAAAAATTGAATGATACACCGCAAAGTGTTGAAAAGCATTTATTGACGCTTTTTGCGAATTCGACACAAACAAAAAGTGCTGATAAACCCCGGCGTTCACCAAGGCCGCTTTTCGTGCTTTGCTATAATTTACTAATGAATCTAATAACACCCCAAAGCATTAACTTTTACTATATTAATGCAAAAACGAGAATTAAGGCACTTGCAGGATTTATATTGAGTAATAAATAGAATTTATATATCTCTATTGACGTTGTTGAGCCGCCATTTACGAATTGCTACGTTGTTAAAAATTGAATGATACACCGCAAAGTATTGAAAACCTTTATATTGACGATTTGCGAATTCGACACAAACAAAAAGGGCTGATAAACGCCGGCGTTCACCAAGGCCGCTTTTCGTGCTTTGCTATAATATACTAATGCACCTAATAACACCCCAAAGCATTAACTTTTACTATATTAATGCAAAAACGAGAATTAAGGCACTTGCAGGATTTATATTGAGTAATAAATAGAATTTATATATCTCTATTGACGTTGTACAGCCGCCATTTCCGAATTGCTGCGTTGTTAAAAATTGAATGATACACCGCAAAGTGTTGAAAAGCATTATATTGACGCTTTTGCGAATTCGACACAAACAAAAAGTGCTGATAAACCCCGGCGTTTACCAAGGCCGCTTGTCGTGCTTTGCTATAATTTACTAGTGCATCTAATAACACCCCAAAGCATTAACTTTTACTATATTAATGCAAAAATGAGAATTAAGGCACTTGCAGGATTTATATTGAGTAATAAATAGAATTTATATATCTCTATTGACGTTGTAGAGCCGCCATTTACGAATTGCTGCGTTGTTAAAAATTGAATAATACACCGCAAAGTGTTGGAAAGCTTTATATTGACGCTTTTGCGAATTCGACACACACAAAAAGTGCTGATAAACGCCGGCGTTCACCAAGGCCGCTTTTCGTGTTTTGCTATAATTTAATACCGCATCTAATAACACAACAAAGCATTAACTTTTACTATATTAATACAAAAACGCGAATTAAGGCACTTGCAGAATTTATATTGAGTAATAAATAGAATTTATATATCTCTATTGACGTTGTAGAGCCGCCATTTACGAATTGCTGCGTTGTTAAAAATTGAATGATACACCGCAAAGTGTTGGAAAGCTTTATATTGACGCTTTTGCGAATTCGACACAAACAAAAAGTGCTGATAAACGCCGGCGTTCACCAAGGCCGCTTTTCGTGTTTTGCTATAATTTAATACCGCATCTAATAACACCCCAAAGCATTAACTTTTACTATATTAATGCAAAAACGAGAATTAAGGCACTTGCAGGATTTATATTGAGTAATAAATAGAATTTATATATCTCTATTGACGTTGTAGAGCCGCCATTTACGAATTGCTGCGTTGTTAAAAATTGAATGATACACCGCAAAGTGTTGGAAAGCTTTATATTGACGCTTTTGCGAATTCGACACAAACAAAAAGTGCTGATAAACGCCGGCGTTCACCAAGGCTGCTTTTCGTGCTTTGCTATAATTTAATACCGCATCTAATAACACCCCAAAGCATTAACTTTTACTATATTAATGCAAAAACGAGAATTAGGGCACTTGCAGGATTTATATGGAGTAATAAATAGAATTTATATATCTCTATTGACGTTGTAGAGCCGCCATTTACGAATTGCTGCGTTGTTAAAAATTGAATGATACACCGCAAAGTGTTGGAAAGCTTTATATTGACGCTTTTGCGAATTCGACACAAACAAAAAGTGCTGATAAACGCCGGCGTTCACCAAGGCCGCTTTTCGTGCTTTGCTATAATTTAATACCGCATCTAATAACACCCCAAAGCATTAACTTTTACTATATTAATACAAAAACGCGAAATAAGGTACTTGCAGAATTTATATTGAGTAATAAATAGAATTTATCTATCTCTAATGATGTTGTACAGCCGCCAGTAAATAATTGCTGCGTGTTTAAAAATTGAATGAAACACTGCAAAGTGTTGAAAACCTTTATATTGACGATTTGCGAATTCGACACAAACAAAAAGTGCTGATAAACGCCGGCGTTCACCAATGCCGCTTTTCGTGTTTTGCTATAATTTAATAATGCATCTAATAACACCTCAAAGCATTAACTGTTACTATATTAATACAAAAACGAGAATTAAGGCACTTGCGGTATTTATATTGAGTAATAAATAGAATTTATCTATCTCTAATGATGTTGTACAGCCGCCATTTCCGAATTGCTGCGTTGTTAAAAATTGAATGATACACCGCAAAGTGTTGAAAAGCTTTATATTGACGATTTGCGAATTCGACACAAACAAAAAGTGCTGATAAACGCAGGCTATCATCAAGGCTGCGTTTCGTGCTTTGCTATAATTTAATAATGCATCTAATAACACCCCAAAGCATTAACTTTTACTATATTAATACAAAAACAAGAATTAAGGCACTTGCAGGATTTATATTGAGTAATAAATAGAATTTATCTATCTCTAATGATGTTGTACAGCCGCCATTTCCGAATTGCTGCGTTGTTAAAAATTGAATGATACACCGCAAAGTGTTGAAAAGCTTTATATTGACGATTTGCGAATTCGACACAAACAAAAAGTGCTGATAAACGCAGGCTATCATCAAGGCTGCGTTTCGTGCTTTGCTATAATTTAATAATGCATCTAATAACACCCCAAAGCATTAACTTTTACTATATTAATACAAAAACAAGAATTAAGGCACTTGCAGGATTTTTATTGAGTAATAAATAGAATTTATCTATCTCTAATGATGTTGTACAGCCGCCATTTCCGAATTGCTGCGTTGTTAAAAATTGAATGATACACCGCAAAGTGTTGAAAAGCTTTATATTGACGATTTGCGAATTCGACACAAACAAAAAGTGCTGATAAACGCAGGCTATCATCAAGGCTGCGTTTCGTGCTTTGCTATAATTTAATAATGCATCTAATAACACCCCAAAGCATTAACTTTTACTATATTAATACAAAAACAAGAATTAAGGCACTTGCAGGATTTATATAGAGTAATAAATAGAATTTATCTATCTCTATTGACGTTGTATAGCAGCCATTAAATAATTGCTGCTTGTTTAAAAATTGAATGTAACACTGCAAAGTGTTGAAAAGCTTTATATTGACGCTTTTGCGAATTCGACACAAACAAAAAATGCTGATAAACGCCGGCGTTCACGAAGGCCGCTTTTCGTGCTTTGCTATAATTTAATACCGCATCTAATAACACCCCAAAGCATTAACTTTTACTATATTAATACAAAAACGCGAATTAATGCACTTGCAGGATTTATATTGAGTAATAAATAGAATTTATCTATCTCTATTGACGTTGTACAGCCGCCATTTCCGAATTGCTGCGTTGTTAAAAATTGAATGATACACCGCAAAGTGTTGAAAAGCATTATATTGACGCTTTTGCGAATTCGACACAAACAAAAAGTGCTGATAAACCCCGGCGTTCACCAAGGCCGCTTTTCGTGCTTTGCTATAATTTAATAATGCATCTAATAACACCCCAAAGCATTAACTTTAAATATATTAATGCAAAAACGAGAATTAAGGCACTTGCAGGATTTATATTGAGTAATAAATAGGATTTATCTATCTCTATTGACGTTGTATAGCAGCCATTAAATAATTGCTGCATGTTTAAAAATTGAATGAAACACTGCAAAGTGTTGAAAAGCTTTATATTGACTATTTGCGAATTCGACACAAACAAAAAGTGCTGATAAACGCCGGCGTTCACCAAGGCCGCATTTCGTGCTTTGCCATAATTTAATAATGCATCTAATAACACCCCTAAGCATTACCTTTTACTATATTAATACAAAAACGAGAATTAAGGCACTTGCAGGATTTATATTGAGTAATAAATAGAATTTATCTACATCTATTGACGTTGTATAGCCGCCATTAAATAATTGCTGAGTGATTAAACATTGAATGAAACACTGCAAAGTGTTGAAAAGCTTTATATTGACGATTTGCGAATTCGACACAAACAAAAAGTGCTGATAAACGCCGGCGTTCACCAAGGCCGCTTTTCGTGCTTTGCTATAATTTATTAATGCATCTAATAACACCCCAAAGCATTAACTTTTACTATATTAATGAAAAAACGAGAATTAAGGCACTTGCAGGATTTATATTGAGTAATAAATAGAATTTATATATCTCTATTGACGTTGTAGAGCCGCCATTTACGAATTGCTATGTTGTTAAAAATTGAATGATACACCGCAAAGTATTGAAAACCTTTATATTGACGATTTGCGAATTCGACACAAACAAAAAGGGCTGATAAACGCCGGCGTTCACCAAGGCCGCTTTTCGTGCTTTGCTATAATATAATAATGCACCTAATAACACCCCAAAGCATTAACTTTTACTATATTAATGCAAAAACGAGAATTAAGGCACTTGCAGGATTTATATTGAGTAATAAATAAAATTTATATATCTCTATTGACGTTGTACAGCCGCCATTTCCGAATTGCTGCGTTGTTAAAAATTGAATGATACACCGCAAAGTGTTGAAAAGCATTATATTGACGCTTTTGCGAATTCGACACAAACAAAAAGTGCTGATAAACCCCGGCGTTCACCAAGGCCGCTTTTCGTGCTTTGCTATAATTTACTAATGCATCTAATAACACCCCAAAGCATTAACTTTTACTATATTAATGCAAAAACGAGAATTAAGGCACTTGCAGGATTTATATTGAGTAATAAATAGAATTTATATATCTCTATTGACGTTGTAGAGCCGCCATTTACGAATTGCTACGTTGTTAAAAATTGAATGATACACCGCAAAGTATTGAAAACCTTTATATTGACGATTTGCGAATTCGACACAAACAAAAAGGGCTGATAAACGCCGGCGTTCACCAAGGCCGCTTTTCGTGCTTTGCTATAATTTAATACCGCATCTAATAACACCCCAAAGCATTAACTTTTACTATATTAATACAAAAACGCGAATTAATGCACTTGCAGGATTTATATTGAGTAATAAATAGAATTTATCTATTTCTATTGACGTTGTATAGCCGCCATTAAATAATTGCTGAGTGTTTAAAAATTGAATGAAACACTGCAAAGTGTTGAAAAGCTTTATATTGACGATTTGCGAATTCGACACAAACAAAAAGTGCTGATAAACGCCGGCTTCCACCAAGGCCGCTTTTCGTGCTTTGTTATAATTTAATACCGCATCTAATAACACCCCAAAGCATTAACTTTTAATATATTAATGCAAAAACGAGAATTAAGGCACTTGCAGGATTTATATTGAGTAATAAATAGAATTTATCTATCGCTATTGACGTTGTATATAAGCCATTAAATAATTGCTGCGTGTTCAAAATTGAATGAAACACCGCAAAGTGTTGAAAAGCTTTATATTGACGATTTGCGAATTCGACACAAACAAAAAGTGCTGATAAACGCCCGCTTCCACCAAGGCCGCTTTTCGTGCTTTGCTATAATTTAATACCGCATCTAATAACACCCCAAAGCATTAACTGTTACTATATTAATACAAAAACGAGAATTAAAGCACTTGCAGGATTTATATTGAGTAATAAATAGAATTTATCTATCTCTATTGACGTTGTACAGCCGCCATTTCCGAATTGCTGCGTTGTTAAAAATTGAATGATACACCGCAAAGTGTTGAAAAGCATTATATTGACGCTTTTGCGAATTCGACACAAACAAAAAGTGCTGATAAACCCCGGCGTTCACCAAGGCCGCTTTTCGTGCTTTGCTATAATTTAATAATGCATCTAATAACACCCCAAAGCATTAACTTTAAATATATTAATGCAAAAACGAGAATTAAGGCACTTGCAGGATTTATATTGAGTAATAAATAGGATTTATCTATCTCTATTGACGTTGTATAGCAGCCATTAAATAATTGCTGCATGTTTAAAAATTGAATGAAACACTGCAAAGTGTTGAAAAGCTTTATATTGACTATTTGCGAATTCGACACAAACAAAAAGTGCTGATAAACGCCGGCGTTCACCAAGGCCGCATTTCGTGCTTTGCCATAATTTAATAATGCATCTAATAACACCCCTAAGCATTACCTTTTACTATATTAATACAAAAACGAGAATTAAGGCACTTGCAGGATTTATATTGAGTAATAAATAGAATTTATCTACATCTATTGACTTTGTATAGCCGCCATTAAATAATTGCTGAGTGATTAAACATTGAATGAAACACTGCAAAGTGTTGAAAAGCTTTATATTGACGATTTGCGAATTCGACACAAACAAAAAGTGCTGATAAACGCCGGCGTTCACCAAGGCCGCTTTTCGTGCTTTGCTATAATTTATTAATGCATCTAATAACACCCCAAAGCATTAACTTTTACTATATTAATGCAAAAACGAGAATTAAGGCACTTGCAGGATTTATATTGAGTAATAAATAGAATTTATATATCTCTATTGACGTTGTAGAGCCGCCATTTACGAATTGCTATGTTGTTAAAAATTGAATGATACACCGCAAAGTATTGAAAACCTTTATATTGACGATTTGCGAATTCGACACAAACAAAAAGGGCTGATAAACGCCGGCGTTCACCAAGGCCGCTTTTCGTGCTTTGCTATAATATAATAATGCACCTAATAACACCCCAAAGCATTAACTTTTACTATATTAATGCAAAAACGAGAATTAAGGCACTTGCAGGATTTATATTGAGTAATAAATAAAATTTATATATCTCTATTGACGTTGTACAGCCGCCATTTCCGAATTGCTGCGTTGTTAAAAATTGAATGATACACCGCAAAGTGTTGAAAAGCATTATATTGACGCTTTTGCGAATTCGACACAAACAAAAAGTGCTGATAAACCCCGGCGTTCACCAAGGCCGCTTTTCGTGCTTTGCTATAATTTACTAATGCATCTAATAACACCCCAAAGCATTAACTTTTACTATATTAATGCAAAAACGAGAATTAAGGCACTTGCAGGATTTATATTGAGTAATAAATAGAATTTATATATCTCTATTGACGTTGTAGAGCCGCCATTTACGAATTGCTACGTTGTTAAAAATTGAATGATACACCGCAAAGTATTGAAAACCTTTATATTGACGATTTGCGAATTCGACACAAACAAAAAGGGCTGATAAACGCCGGCGTTCACCAAGGCCGCTTTTCGTGCTTTGCTATAATATAATACCGCATCTAATAACACCCCAAAGCATTAACTTTTACTATATTAATACAAAAACAAGAATTAAGGCACTTGCAGGATTTATATTGAGTAATAAATAGAATTTATATATCTCTATTGACGTTGTACAGCCGCCATTTCCGAATTGCTGCGTTGTTAAAAATTGAATGATACACCGCAAAGTGTTGAAAAGCATTATATTGACGCTTTTGCGAATTCGACACAAACAAAAAGGGCTGATAAACCCCGGCGTTCACCAAGGCCGCTTTTCGTGCTTTGCTATAATTTACTAATGCATCTAATAACACCCCAAAGCATTAACTTTTACTATATTAATGCAAAAACGAGAATTAAGGCACTTGCAGGATTTATATTGAGTAATAAATAAAATTTATATATCTCTATTGACGTTGTACAGCCGCCATTTCCGAATTGCTGCGTTGTTAAAAATTGAATGATACACCGCAAAGTGTTGAAAAGCATTATATTGACGCTTTTGCGAATTCGACACAAACAAAAAGGGCTGATAAACCCCGGCGTTCACCAAGGCCGCTTTTCGTGCTTTGCTATAATTTACTAATGCATCTAATAACACCCCAAAGCATTAACTTTTACTATATTAATGCAAAAACGAGAATTAAGGCACTTGCAGGATTTATATTGAGTAATAAATAAAATTTATATATCTCTATTGACGTTGTAGAGCCGCCATTTCCGAATTGCTGCGTTGTTAAAAATTGAATGATACACCGCAAAGTGTTGAAAAGCATTATATTGACGCTTTTGCGAATTCGACACAAACAAAAAGTGCTGATAAACCCCGGCGTTCACCAAGGCCGCTTCTCGTGCTTTGCTATAATTTACTAATGCATCTAATAACACCCCAAAGCATTAACTTTTACTATATTAATGCAAAAACGAGAATTAAGGCACTTGCAGGATTTATATTGAGTAATAAATAGAATTTATATATCTCTATTGACGTTGTAGAGCCGCCATTTACGAATTGCTACGTTGTTAAAAATTGAATGATACACCGCAAAGTATTGAAAACCTTTATATTGACGATTTGCGAATTCGACACAAACAAAAAGGGCTGATAAACGCCGGCGTTCACCAAGGCCGCTTTTCGTGCTTTGCTATAATATAATACCGCATCTAATAACACCCCAAAGCATTAACTTTTACTATATTAATACAAAAACAAGAATTAAGGCACTTGCAGGATTTATATTGAGTAATAAATAGAATTTATATATCTCTATTGACGTTGTACAGCCGCCATTTCCGAATTGCTGCGTTGTTAAAAATTGAATGATACACCGCAAAGTGTTGAAAAGCATTATATTGACGCTTTTGCGAATTCGACACAAACAAAAAGGGCTGATAAACCCCGGCGTTCACCAAGGCCGCTTTTCGTGCTTTGCTATAATTTACTAATGCATCTAATAACACCCCAAAGCATTAACTTTTACTATATTAATGCAAAAACGAGAATTAAGGCACTTGCAGGATTTATATTGAGTAATAAATAAAATTTATATATCTCTATTGACGTTGTACAGCCGCCATTTCCGAATTGCTGCGTTGTTAAAAATTGAATGATACACCGCAAAGTGTTGAAAAGCATTATATTGACGCTTTTGCGAATTCGACACAAACAAAAAGGGCTGATAAACCCCGGCGTTCACCAAGGCCGCTTTTCGTGCTTTGCTATAATTTACTAATGCATCTAATAACACCCCAAAGCATTAACTTTTACTATATTAATGCAAAAACGAGAATTAAGGCACTTGCAGGATTTATATTGAGTAATAAATAAAATTTATATATCTCTATTGACGTTGTAGAGCCGCCATTTCCGAATTGCTGCGTTGTTAAAAATTAAATGATACACCGCAAAGTGTTGAAAAGCATTATATTGACGCTTTTGCGAATTCGACACAAACAAAAAGTGCTGATAAACCCCGGCGTTCACCAAGGCCGCTTTTCGTGCTTTGCTATAATTTACTAATGCATCTAATAACACCCCAAAGCATTAACTTTTACTATATTAATGCAAAAACGAGAATTAAGGCACTTGCAGGATTTATATTGAGTAATAAATAAAATTTATATATCTCTATTGATGTTGTACAGCCGCCATTTCCGAATTGCTGCGTTGTTAAAAATTGAATGATACACCGCAAAGTATTGAAAACCTTTATATTGACGATTTGCGAATTCGACACAAACAAAAAGGGCTGATAAACGCCGGCGTTCACCAAGGCCGCTTTTCGTGCTTTGCTATAATATAATAATGCACCTAATAACACCCCAAAGCATTAACTTTTACTATATTAATGCAAAAACGAGAATTAAGGCACTTGCAGGATTTATATTGAGTAATAAATAAAATTTATATATCTCTATTGACGTTGTACAGCCGCCATTTCCGAATTGCTGCGTTGTTAAAAATTGAATGATACACCGCAAAGTGTTGAAAAGCATTATATTGACGCTTTTGCGAATTCGACACAAACAAAAAGTGCTGATAAACCCCGGCGTTCACCAAGGCCGCTTTTCGTGCTTTGCTATAATTTACTAATGCATCTAATAACACCCCAAAGCATTAACTTTTACTATATTAATGCAAAAACGAGAATTAAGGCACTTGCAGGATTTATATTGAGTAATAAATAGAATTTATATAACTCTATTGACGTTGTAGAGCCGCCATTTACGAATTGCTGCGTTGTTAAAAATTGAATGATACACCGCAAAGTGTTGGAAAGCTTTATATTGACGCTTTTGCGAATTCGACACAAACAAAAAGTGCTGATAAACGCCGGCGTTCACCAAGGCCGCTTTTCGTGTTTTGCTATAATTTAATACCGCATCTAATAACACCCCAAAGCATTAACTTTTACTATATTAATACAAAAACGCGAATTAATTCACTTGCAGAATTTATATTGAGTAATAAATAGAATTTATATATCTCTATTGACGTTGTAGAGCCGCCATTTACGAATTGCTGCGTTGTTAAAAATTGAATGATACACCGCAAAGTGTTGGAAAGCTTTATATTGACGCTTTTGCGAATTCGACACAAACAAAAAGTGCTGATAAACGCCGGCGTTCACCAAGGCCGCTTTTCGTGTTTTGCTATAATTTAATACCGCATCTAATAACACCCCAAAGCATTAACTTTTACTATATTAATGCAAAAACGAGAATTAAGGCACTTGCAGGATTTATATTGAGTAATAAATAGAATTTATATATCTCTATTGACGTTGTAGAGCCGCCATTTACGAATTGCTGCGTTGTTAAAAATTGAATGATACACCGCAAAGTGTTGGAAAGCTTTATATTGACGCTTTTGCGAATTCGACACAAACAAAAAGTGCTGATAAACGCCGGCGTTCACCAAGGCCGCTTTTCGTGTTTTGCTATAATTTAATACCGCATCTAATAACACCCCAAAGCATTAACTTTTACTATATTAATGCAAAAACGAGAATTAAGGCACTTGCAGGATTTATATTGAGTAATAAATAGAATTTATATATCTCTATTGACGTTGTAGAGCCGCCATTTACGAATTGCTGCGTTGTTAAAAATTGAATGATACAGTGTTGGAAAGCTTTATATTGACGCTTTTGCGAATTCGACACAAACAAAAAGTGCTGATAAACGCCGGCGTTCACCAAGGCCGCTTTTCGTGCTTTGCTATAATTTAATACCGCATCTAATAACACCCCAAAGCATTAACTTTTACTATATTAATACAAAAACGCGAATTAAGGCACTTGCAGAATTTATATTGAGTAATAAATAGAATTTATCTATCTCTAATGATGTTGTACAGCCGCCATTAAATAATTGCTGCGTGTTTAAAAATTGAATGAAACACTGCAAATTGTTGAAAAGCTTTATATTGACGATTTGCGAATTCGACACAAACAAAAAGTGCTGATAAACGCCGGCGTTCACCAAGGCCGCTTTTCGTGTTTTGCTATAATTTAATAATGCATCTAATAACACCCCAAAGCATTAACTGTTACTATATTAATACAAAAACGAGAATTAAGGCACTTGCGGTATTTATATTGAGTAATAAATAGAATTTATCTATCTCTATTGACGTTGTGCAGCCGCCATTTACGAATTGCTGCGTTGTTAAAAATTGAATGATACACCGCAAAGTGTTGGTAAGCTTTATATTGACGCTTTTGCGAATTCGACACAAACAAAAAGGGCTGATAAACGCCGGCGTTCACCAAGGCCGCTTTTCGTGCTTTGCTATAATATAATACCGCATCTAATAACACCCCAAAGCATTAACTTTTACTATATTAATACAAAAACAAGAATTAAGGCACTTGCAGGATTTATATTGAGTAATAAATAGAATTTATCTATCTCTAATGATGTTGTACAGCCGCCATTTCCGAATTGCTGCGTTGTTAAAAATTGAATGATACACCGCAAAGTGTTGAAAAGCTTTATATTGACGATTTGCGAATTCGACACAAACAAAAAGTGCTGATAAACGCAGGCTATCATCAAGGCTGCGTTTCGTGCTTTGCTATAATTTAATAATGCATCTAATAACACCCCAAAGCATTAACTTTTACTATATTAATACAAAAACAAGAATTAAGGCACTTGCAGGATTTATATTGAGTAATAAATAGAATTTATCTATCTCTAATGATGTTGTACAGCCGCCATTTCCGAATTGCTGCGTTGTTAAAAATTGAATGATACACCGCAAAGTGTTGAAAAGCTTTATATTGACGATTTGCGAATTCGACACAAACAAAAAGTGCTGATAAACGCAGGCTATCATCAAGGCTGCGTTTCGTGCTTTGCTATAATTTAATAATGCATCTAATAACACCCCAAAGCATTAACTTTTACTATATTAATACAAAAACAAGAATTAAGGCACTTGCAGGATTTATATTGAGTAATAAATAGAATTTATCTATCTCTATTGACGTTGTATAGCAGCCATTAAATAATTGCTGCGTGTTTAAAAATTGAATGAAACACTGCAAAGTGTTGAAAAGCTTTATATTGACGCTTTTGCGAATTCGACACAAACAAAAAATGCTGATAAACGCCGGCGTTCACGAAGGCCGCTTTTCGTGCTTTGCTATAATTTAATACCGCATCTAATAACACCCCAAAGCATTAACTTTTACTATATTAATACAAAAACGCGAATTAATGCACTTGCAGGATTTATATTGAGTAATAAATAGAATTTATCTATTTCTATTGACGTTGTATAGCCGCCATTAAATAATTGCTGAGTGTTTAAAAATTGAATGAAACACTGCAAAGTGTTGAAAAGCTTTATATTGACGATTTGCGAATTCGACACAAACAAAAAGTGCTGATAAACGCCGGCGTTCACCAAGGCCGCTTTTCGTGCTTTGCTATAATTTAATAATGCATCTAATAACACCCCAAAGCATTAACTTTTACTATATTAATGCAATAACGAGAATTAAGGCACTTGCAGGATTTATATTGAGTAATAAATAGAATTTATCTATCTCTATTGACGTTGTACAGCCGCCATTTCCGAATTGCTGCGTTGTTAAAAATTGAATGATACACCGCAAAGTGTTGAAAAGCTTTATATTGACGCTTTTGCGATTTCGACACAAACAAAAAGTGCTGATAAACGCCGGCGTTCACCGAGGCCGCTTTTCGTGCTTTGCTATAATTTAATACCGCATCTAATAACACCCCAAAGCATTAACTTTTACTATATTAATACAAAAACGAGATTTAAAGCACTTGCAGGATTTATATTGAGTAATAAATAGAATTTATCTATCTCTATTGACGTTGTGCAGCCGCCATTTACGAATTGCTGCGTTGTTAAAAATTGAATGATACACCGCAAAGTGTTGGTAAGCTTTATATTGACGCTTTTGCGAATTCGACACAAACAAAAAGGGCTGATAAACGCCGGCGTTCACCAAGGCCGCTTTTCGTGCTTTGCTATAATATAATACCGCATCTAATAACACCCCAAAGCATTAACTTTTACTATATTAATACAAAAACAAGAATTAAGGCACTTGCAGGATTTATATTGAGTAATAAATAGAATTTATCTATCTCTAATGATGTTGTACAGCCGCCATTTCCGAATTGCTGCGTTGTTAAAAATTGAATGATACACCGCAAAGTGTTGAAAAGCTTTATATTGACGATTTGCGAATTCGACACAAACAAAAAGTGCTGATAAACGCAGGCTATCATCAAGGCTGCGTTTCGTGCTTTGCTATAATTTAATAATGCATCTAATAACACCCCAAAGCATTAACTTTTACTATATTAATACAAAAACAAGAATTAAGGCACTTGCAGGATTTATATTGAGTAATAAATAGAATTTATCTATCTCTAATGATGTTTTACAGCCGCCATTTCCGAATTGCTGCGTTGTTAAAAATTGAATGATACACCGCAAAGTGTTGAAAAGCTTTATATTGACGATTTGCGAATTCGACACAAACAAAAAGTGCTGATAAACGCAGGCTATCATCAAGGCTGCGTTTCGTGCTTTGCTATAATTTAATAATGCATCTAATAACACCCCAAAGCATTAACTTTTACTATATTAATACAAAAACAAGAATTAAGGCACTTGCAGGATTTATATTGAGTAATAAATAGAATTTATCTATCTCTATTGACGTTGTATAGCAGCCATTAAATAATTGCTGCGTGTTTAAAAATTGAATGAAACACTGCAAAGTGTTGAAAAGCTTTATATTGACGCTTTTGCGAATTCGACACAAACAAAAAATGCTGATAAACGCCGGCGTTCACGAAGGCCGCTTTTCGTGCTTTGCTATAATTTAATACCGCATCTAATAACACCCCAAAGCATTAACTTTTACTATATTAATACAAAAACGCGAATTAATGCACTTGCAGGATTTATATTGAGTAATAAATAGAATTTATCTATTTCTATTGACGTTGTATAGCCGCCATTAAATAATTGCTGAGTGTTTAAAAATTGAATGAAACACTGCAAAGTGTTGAAAAGCTTTATATTGACGATTTGCGAATTCGACACAAACAAAAAGTGCTGATAAACGCCGGCGTTCACCAAGGCCGCTTTTCGTGCTTTGCTATAATTTAATAATGCATCTAATAACACCCCAAAGCATTAACTTTTACTATATTAATGCAATAACGAGAATTAAGGCACTTGCAGGATTTATATTGAGTAATAAATAGAATTTATCTATCTCTATTGACGTTGTACAGCCGCCATTTCCGAATTGCTGCGTTGTTAAAAATTGAATGATACACCGCAAAGTGTTGAAAAGCTTTATATTGACGCTTTTGCGATTTCGACACAAACAAAAAGTGCTGATAAACGCCGGCGTTCACCGAGGCCGCTTTTCGTGCTTTGCTATAATTTAATACCGCATCTAATAACACCCCAAAGCATTAACTTTTACTATATTAATACAAAAACGAGATTTAAAGCACTTGCAGGATTTATATTGAGTAATAAATAGAATTTAGCTATCTCTATTGACGTTGTATAGACGCCATTAAATAATTGCTGCTTGTTTAAAAATTGAATGAAACACTGCAAAGTGTTGAAAAGCTTTATATTGACGCTTTTGCGAATTCGACACAAACAAAAAGTGCTGATAAACGCCGGCGTTCACCAAGGCCGCTTTTCGTGCTTTGCTATAATTTAATACCGCATCTAATAACACCCCAAAGCATTAACTTTTACTATATTAATACAAAAACGAAAATTAAGGCACTTGCAGGATTTATATTGAGTAATAAATAGAATTTATCTATCTCTAATGAAGTTGTACAGCCGCCATTTCCGAATTTCTGCGTTGTTAAAAATTGAATGATACACCGCAAAGTGTGAAAAGCTTTATATTGATGATTTGCGAATTCGACACAAACAAAAAGTGCTGATAAACGTCGGCTTCCACCAAGGCCGCTTTTCGTGCTTTGCTATAATTTAATACCGCATATAATAACACCCCAAAGCATTAACTGTTACTATATTAATACAAAAACGAGAATTAAAGCACTTGCAGGATTTATATTTTGTAATAAATAGAATTTATCTATCTCTAATGATGTTGTACAGCCGCTATTTCCAAATTGCAGCGTTGTTAAAAATTGAATTATACACCGCAAAGTGTTGAAAAGCTTTATATTGACGATTTGCGAATTCGACACCAACAAAAAGTGCTGATAAACGCCGGCTTTCATCAAGGCTGCGTTTCGTGCTTTGCTATAATTTAATACCGCATCTAATAACACCCCAAAGCATTAACTGTTACTATATTAATACAAAAACGAGAATTAAAGCACTTGCAGGATTTATATTGAGAAATAAATAAAATTTTACTATCTCTATTGACGTTGTACAGCCGCCATTTCCGAATTGCTGCGTTGTTAAAAATTGAATAATACACCGCAAAGTGTTGAAAAGCATTATATTGACGCTTTTGCGAATTCGACACAAACAAAAAGTGCTGATAAACCCCGGCGTTCACCAAGGCCGCTTTTCGTGCTTTGCTATAATTTAATAATGCATCTAATAACACCCCAAGGCATTAACTTTTAATATATTAATGCAAAAACGAGAATTAAGGCACTTGCAGGATTTATATTGAGTAATAAATAGAATTTATCTATCTCTATTGACGTTGTATAGAAGCCATTAAATAATTGCTGCGTGTTTAAAAATTGAATGAAACACCGCAAAGTGTTGAAAAGCTTTATATTGACGATTTGCGAATTCGACACAAACAAAAAGTGCTGATAAACGCCGGCTTCTTCCAAGGCCGCCTTTCGTGCTTTGCTATAATTTAATACCGCATCTAATAACACCCCAAAGCATTAACTGTTACTATATTAATACAAAAACGAGAATTAAAGCACTTGCAGGATTTATATTGAGTAATAAATAGAATTTATCTATCTCTATTGACGTTGTACAGCCGCCATTTCCGAATTGCTGCGTTGTTAAAAATTGAATGATACACCGCAAAGTGTTGAAAAGCATTATATTGACGCTTTTGCGAATTCGACACAAACAAAAAGTGCTGATAAACCCTGGCGTTCACCAAGGCCGCTTTTCGTGCTTTGCTATAATTTAATAATGCATCTAATAACACCCCAAAGCATTAACTTTTAATATATTAATGCAAAAACGAGAATTAAGGCACTTGCAGGATTTATATTGAGTAATAAATAGAATTTATTATTAGCAGTATTAGCAGTGAAATAAAGAACGCCCCGATGGACAAGCGAACACTTTATTGCAGTTACACAATAATCAAAAACAGATTGACACATCAATACAATACAACATGTAACAAAACACGACCGAAGTGACGCGCAAGCAGCGACTGTTCATTACTAGCGGCTTCACGAAACTGTGACGTCAGATGCGCCGGATCGAACCATTGGCGTACCGTATTCTGACACTTCCCCTCGATACGCAGCAGATGACTTATCTTTTCCATGGTGATTCCAAATGTTCATCATCTCCAGGCATTTCAAATGTTTAGGTCTAGGTAAACACTTCGTAAGCACGTCAGCTGCCATATCTTCCGTCTTGACATGTAAAACTTTCAGGGGACCATTCCGAATAGCTTCTCGTATGAAGTGGTACCTGATGTCGATATGCTTGCTTCTGCCATGAAAGGTTGGGTTGCTCGCTAACTTGAGGGCACTCAGATTATCGTTGTATATCTCCACATCAGCTAGGTGGGAAAAACCAAGTTCTGTTACAAAATTCTTCAAATGTAAGGCTTCCTTAGCAGCTTCCGTCAATCCCATGTACTCCGCTTCAGTAGACGAAAGGGCGACAGTTCTTTGCTTCCTAGCATCCCATGATATAGCTCCAGACGATAGAATAAACGAATATCCAGTATAAGAGCGCCTGTCATCAATGCAGTTTCCCCAATCGGCATCCACGTAGCCTCTTATTCCCTGGTTGTCAGGTTCGTAAAGGATTCCTAATCCCTCTGTACCTTTCAGATAACGAAGTATCCGCTTAGCAGCAGTCCAATGTATATTCCTGTAGCAATTATTGAACTGTCCGAGAAAACTAACTGCAAAGCATATGTCAGGCCGGGTAGCCATTGCCAGATAGGTAAGAGCGCCTATCAGTTCCCTGTACGGGAGCCTCTTCTCTTCTTCAGTGGCTTCTTCCGTCGGTTTTGTGAGTTTGACGTTGATGTCCATGGGAGTAGATACAGGTTTGGCTTCTGACATACCAAATCGGGCTAGAATTTCAGATATATAACCTCTCTGGTGAAGTCTTATCTTGTTTCCTGATCGAGAAAATTCAATTCCCAAGCAGTGACCAATATTTCCAAGGTCTCGCAGTTCAAATTCGCTGGACAATTTTCGTTTCAGTTCGTTGATAGTTTTATCTTGTTTAGATGATACCAATATGTCGTCGACATATATCACAATCAAGGTCAAATCTTCCCCTTTTCCCATGCGGTATACACAAGGATCAGCTTTGGTAGGATTTGCACCGCAACTCAGTAGTACTTGATTCAGCTTGGCATGCCAACTTCTACCAGCTTGTTTCAAGCCATAGAGAGATTTATTGAGTAAACATACTTTCTCACCTTGTTCGAGTTCCTTGAGCATCTTGGCTGCTTTTCTTCCAACTTCAGAATCATCGGATTGATTTTCCACGATGGTTTCTAGGATTACTCTAAGTTGTTTTGGTGGTTCCATGTAAATGACTTCTTCGAGATCACCGTTCAAGTAAGCGCAAGTCACATCGAGCTGGTGTATCTTCATTCCACATCGAGCTGCTAAAGCCGTAACCAATCTTACAGAACTTAAACGTGCGACTGGAGCAAATGTTTCATTGAAGTGAATACCAGGCCGTTGACTAAAGCCTTGTGCAACCAGTCGAGCCTTCCTTCGCTCGAGCGTTCCATCAGCACGATACTTGTTTCGTAGTACGATTCTGCTGCCTATTACATCTTGGTCTGGAGGACGGTCCACAAGTTCCCAAGTGTCATTTTTGATGATAGATTTTATTTCGATAGCCATTGCTTGATACCATTCTGCAGCATCCGGTCCGTTTATGACATGATTCATGGGTATCTCGGCCAAAAACGCCTGTTCTGCAATTTCTGCTGTCTCCGCTTCCTCGGGAATCGTGTTGTACACTTTTCGTGGTCTTCCCCTTGATCCACTCCTCACCAATTTTGGTCTTCCGGGTCCACGTCTGATAACACTTTCCTCAGGCTCAGGTAGCTCGTCTTCAGGTTCAGGTTCCTCGTATTCCACGTTAGGATAGTCCAAACGTATGTCCATAGTACGAGTTTCTTCGTTTTCTGCAAAAACTTCGGGAGTTCTCGATTCAATTATGTCGCTCGGCACGAAATCTTCGAATTCTTTAACCAAGGGAGTTTGTTTCTCAAGAAATTTCACATCCCGTGTTACAATTATTTTCTTTTCGTTTGGTAGCCACACCTTGAAACCTTTGGTTTGTTCGGAATAACCAATGAACGTGCCTTCTAAGCATCTATCGTCCAATTTACTTTTGGCAGGGTCACGGTTCAGGCAGAACACTTTACATCCAAACTCTCGAAGATGAGATAGATCTGGAGGTTTTCCTGTCCAAACTTCATACGGTGTAACCCCGTCCAAACTTTTTGTAGGACATCGATTACGAATGTAATTTGCCGTGTTCACCGCTTCAGCCCAAAACGAGGTCGGTAAGCCGGATTGGATCAATAAACAACGTGCAGTGTCCAGTAGAGTACGGTTTTTCCTCTCCGCAATTCCATTTTGCTCTGGACAGTATGGACTGGTTAATCTTCGTGTAATTCCCTGACTTTTCAATAGGTCATCGAATTCTTTGCTTGTGTATTCGGTTCCGTTGTCAGACTGGAAACATTTTACTTTTCGTCCTTGCTGATTTTCGACAAGTTTCAGAAATTCCTTCGTCTTTTGGATGACTTCGTTCTTGTACCTAATGAAATAAACAAAACAATAACGAGAATGGTCATCGATGAATTCGACGTAGTATCTGGCTTTTCCATTGGATTCGATTCGCATAGGACCGCAAACGTCAGTGTGGATAATTTCCAAAGTTTCGGTCTTCCTCTCGGATTTCTTGGGAAAAGGAAGCCTGGTCATCTTTCCTTTGTAGCACACCTCGCATTCAAGGTTGCAGTCTTCATCAGCTTTGAAGTCGTGGCCTGGAATGTAACCTTTACGTTTGCATAATAGAACGTCTTTCGCGTTTAAATGCCCTAAGCGTCGATGCCATGACATTAGATTTCCCGAACCGGTTTGACACGTAAACGCTGAATCTTTTAGATTGTTCACGTTCGAACTCTCTCGTATGTAATACAAATCCCCTACGCGTTCAGCAACAAGTTTAACTTCGCCCATTTTATTCAGTACAAGAGCACATTCTTCTTTGAATAGAACATCAAAACCATTCGAGGTAATTTTTCCAACCGATAACAGATTCGTACGCAGATCGGGTACGTGTAACGCGTTGCTCAGCTTAACGTATTTTATTTCGCCAAAAGCATCGGTTACGAACGATGCACTGCCTTTGGCAACAATTTCCGTCGACGCACTATTCGCAAGAGTCAGATTATCGCGTACAGAGTCACTGATTTCCACGAAATCTTCTAGATTATTGCACAAGTGGGACGTCGCGCCACTGTCGAGACACCATTTGCGTTCTTTGTTCTTTGAACCGGTTCGTGATGCTCCAACGCGTAGGCATACTCGTTGAGAGTCTGTATCGCATTTCGCAGATGATTGCGCGTTTTTCACTTTACTTTTACACTCCGATGCCTTGTGGCCGATTTTCCTACATTTGTGACACCGAAATTTGAAAGTTTCAGAAGAGTTTTTCTTGGTTTCAACGTTTGTTTCCGGAGAATTATTAGATTGACGCCGCCACTGGTGGGATTTTTTCTTCGCGAACATCGCTCCCTGCCCCGCGGCCGCGTTGCACGCTTTGTTTTCCCGCGCGTCGCTTTCTTCTACGATTTTTACGCGAAGCACTTCCGGTTTCGGCAGTTCGTCCCTAGATTCGATAGCACAGCGAAAATTTTCATAGCTTGACGGCAAACTATACAGCAACATGATGGCTAATAAGTCCGAATTAATTTCGATTTCCATATCGGTCAGTTTATCTACCGCGTCAAAGAAGCTGTTTAGATACTCACGCACGTCACTGCCGTCTTGCATTCGCTGCAGGGTCAGCTGTTTTAATAACGTCGCCTTCCGGGCTGGACCTTTGGACTGGTAAATGGTTTCTAATTTCAACCACACATCGCGAGACGTTGCACAACCTTTTATTTGCTTCAGTTCTGATGGAGAGATCGACAAAATGATGTCGGATTTTGCTTTCTTGTCGCATATGTCCCAGGCCGCTGCAGCTTCGGCTGACCGACCGCCTGCACCATCGCTCCCCGCCGAAGTTGGTCTTGCAATGTCCCCGTTGACGTAGCCCCACGCATCGGTTTTGACCAGCAATGCCTCCATTTGAATTTTCCATGTGTCGTAATTGTCTTTGTTCAAAGTTTCAATACGAGTAACGTTTACACCACTCATATTTGGACACAAGTCAATATGAATCACGCCTCGGCACTGTTTTTGAGTTCGCGGTTTTTACTTACTTTTTAGGTTAAAAACGTCCACCCTTGGGCATATGTGATCCTAGGTCCGTAACCTATTAGCAGTATTAGCAGTGAAATAAAGAACGCCCCGATGGACAAGCGAACACTTTATTGCAGTTACACAATAATCAAAAACAGATTGACACATCAATACAATACAACATGTAACAAAACACGACCGAAGTGACGCGCAAGCAGCGACTGTTCATTACTAGCGGCTTCACGAAACTGTGACGTCAGATGCGCCGGATCGAACCATTGGCGTACCGTATTCTGACATTTATCTATCTCTATTGACGTTGTATAGCAGCCATTAAATAATTGCTGCGTGTTTAAAAATTGAATGAAACACTGCAAAGTGTTGAAAAGCTTTATATTGACGCTTTTGCGAATTCGACACAAACAAAAAGTGCTGATAAACGTCGGCTTACACCAAGGCCGCTTTTCGTGCTTTGCTATAATTTAATACCGCATATAATAACACCCCAAAGCATTAACTGTTACTATATTAATACAAAAACGCGAATTAAAGCACTTGCAGGATTTATATTGAGTAATAAATAGAATTTATCTATCTCTAATGATGTTGTACAGCCGCTATTTCCGAATTGCTGCGTTGTTAAAAATTGAATGATACACCGCAAAGTGTTGAAAAGCTTTATATTGACGATTTGCGAATTCGACACAAACAAAAAGTGCTGATAAACGCCGGCTTTCATCAAGGCTGCGTTTCGTGCTTTGCTATAATTTAATACCGCATCTAATAACACCCCAAAGCATTAACTGTTACTATATTAATACAAAAACGAGAATTAAAGCACTTGCAGGATTTATATTGAGTAATAAATAGAATTTATCTATCTCTATTGACGTTGTACAGCCGCCATTTCCGAATTGCTGCGTTGTTAAAAATTGAATGATACACCGCAAAGTGTTGAAAAGCATTATATTGACGCTTTTGCGAATTCGACACAAACAAAAAGTGCTGATAAACCCCGGCGTTCACCAAGGCCGCTTTTCGTGCTTTGCTATAATTTAATAATGCATCTAATAACACCCCAAAGCATTAACTTTTAATATATTAATGCAAAAACGAGAATTAAGGCACTTGCAGGATTTATATTGAGTAATAAATAGAATTTATCTATCTCTATTGACGTTGTATAGCAGCCATTAAATAATTGCTGCGTGTTTAAAAATTGAATGAAACACTGCAAAGTGTTGAAAAGCTTTATATTGACGCTTTTGCGAATTCGACACAAACAAAAAGTGCTGATAAACACCGGCGTTCACCAAGGCCGCTTTTCGTGCTTTGCTATAATTTAATAATGCATCTAATAACACCCCAAAGCATTAACGTTTACTATATTAATGCAAAAACGAGAATTAAAGCACTTGCAGGATTTATATTGAGTAATAAATAGAATTTATCTATCTTTATTGACGTTGTGCAGCCGCCATTTACGAATTGCTGCGTTGTTAAAAATTGAACGATACACCACAAAGTGTTTATATTGACGCTTTTGCGAATTCGACACAAACAAAAAGTGCTGATAAACGCCGGCGTTCACCAAGGCCGCTCTTCGTGCTTTGCTATAATTTAATACCGCATCTAATAACACCCCAAAGCATTAACTGTTACTATATTAATACAAAAACGAGAATTAAAGCACTTGCAGGATTTATATTGAGTAATAGATAGAATTTATCTATCTCTATTGACGTTGTACAGCCGCCATTTCCAAATTGCTGCGTTGTTAAAAATTGAATGATACACCGCAAAGTGTTGAAAAGCATTATATTGACGCTTTTGCGATTTCGACACAAACAAAAAGTGCTGATAAACCTCGGCGTTCACCAAAGCCGCTTTTCGTGTTTTGCTATAATTTAGTAATGCATCTAATAACACCCCAAAGCATTAACTTTTACTATATTAATACAAAAACGAGAATTAAGGCACTTGCAAGATTTATATTGAGTAATAAATAGAATTTATCTATCTCTATTGACGTTGTATAGCCGCCATTAAATAATTGCTGCCTGTTTAAAAATTGAATGAAACACTGCAAAGTGTTGAAAAGCTTTATATTGACGATTTGCGAATTCGACACAAACAAAAAGTGCTGATAAACGCCGGCGTTCACCAAGGCCGCTTTTCGTTCTTTGCTATAATTTAATACCGCATCTAATAACACCCCAAAGCATTAACTGTTACTATATTAATACAAAAACGAGAATTAAAGCACTTGCAGGATTTATATTGAGTAATAAATAGAATTTATCTATCTCTATTGACGTTGTACAGCCGCCATTTCCGAATTGCTGCGTTGTTAAAAATTGAATGATACACCGCAAAGTGTTGAAAAGCATTATATTGACGCTTTTGCGAATTCGACACAAACAAAAAGTGCTGATAAACCCCGGCGTTCACCAAGGCCGCTCTTCGTGCTTTGCTATAATTTAATACCGCATCTAATAACACCCCAAAGCATTAACTGTTACTATATTAATACAAAAACGAGAATTAAAGCACTTGCAGGATTTATATTGAGTAATAAATAGAATTTATCTATCTCTATTGACGTTGTACAGCCGCCATTTCCGAATTGCTGCGTTGTTAAAAATCGAATGATACACCGCAAAGTGTTGAAAAGCTTTATATTGACGCTTTTGCGATTTCGACACAAACAAAAAGTGCTGATAAACGCCGGCGTTCACCGAGGCCGCTTTTCGTGCTTTGCTATAATTTAATACCGCATCTAATAACACCCCAAAGCATTAACTTTTACTATATTAATACAAAAACGAGAATTAAAGCACTTGCAGGATTTATATTGAGTAATAAATAGAATTTAGCTATCTCTATTGACGTTGTATAGACGCCATTAAATAATTGCTGCTTGTTTAAAAATTGAATGAAACACTGCAAAGTGTTGAAAAGCTTTATATTGACGCTTTTGCGAATTCGACACAAACAAAAAGTGCTGATAAACGCCGGCGTTCACCAAGGCCGCTTTTCGTGCTTTGCTATAATTTAATACCGCATCTAATAACACCCCAAAGCATTAACTTTTACTATATTAATACAAAAACGAAAATTAAGGCACTTGCAGGATTTATATTGAGTAATAAATAGAATTTATCTATCTCTAATGAAGTTGTACAGCCGCCATTTCCGAATTGCTGCGTTGTTAAAAATTGAATGATACACCGCAAAGTGTGAAAAGCTTTATATTGATGATTTGCGAATTCGACACAAACAAAAAGTGCTGATAAACGTCGGCTTCCACCAAGGCCGCTTTTCGTGCTTTGCTATAATTTAATACCGCATATAATAACACCCCAAAGCATTAACTGTTACTATATTAATACAAAAACGAGAATTAAAGCACTTGCAGGATTTATATTGAGTAATAAATAGAATTTATCTATCTCTAATGATGTTGTACAGCCGCTATTTCCAAATTGCAGCGTTGTTAAAAATTGAATTATACACCGCATAGTGTTGAAAAGCTTTATATTGACGATTTGCGAATTCGACACAAACAAAAAGTGCTGATAAACGCCGGCTTTCATCAAGGCTGCGTTTCGTGCTTTGCTATAATTTAATACCGCATCTAATAACACTCCAAAGCATTAACTGTTACTATATTAATACAAAAACGAGAATTAAAGCACTTGCAGGATTTATATTAAATAAAATTTATCTATCTCTATTGACGTTGTACAGCCGCCATTTCCGAATTGCTGCGTTGTTAAAAATTGAATAATACACCGCAAAGTGTTGAAAAGCATTATATTGACGCTTTTGCGAATTCGACACAAACAAAAAGTGCTGATAAACCCCGGCGTTCACCAAGGCCGCTTTTCGTGCTTTGCTATAATTTAATAATGCATCTAATAACACCCCAAAGCATTAACTTTTAATATATTAATGCAAAAACGAGAATTAAGGCACTTGCAGGATTTATATTGAGTAATAAATAGAATTTATCTATCTCTATTGACGTTGTATAGCAGCCATTAAATAATTGCTGCGTGTTTAAAAATTGAATGAAACACTGCAAAGTGTTGAAAAGCTTTATATTGACGCTTTTGCGAATTCGACACAAACAAAAAGTGCTGATAAACGTCGGCTTACACCAAGGCCGCTTTTCGTGCTTTGCTATAATTTAATACCGCATATAATAACACCCCAAAGCATTAACTGTTACTATATTAATACAAAAACGCGAATTAAAGCACTTGCAGGATTTATATTGAGTAATAAATAGAATTTATCTATCTCTAATGATGTTGTACAGCCGCTATTTCCGAATTGCTGCGTTGTTAAAAATTGAATGATACACCGCAAAGTGTTGAAAAGCTTTATATTGACGATTTGCGAATTCGACACAAACAAAAAGTGCTGATAAACGCCGGCTTTCATCAAGGCTGCGTTTCGTGCTTTGCTATAATTTAATACCGCATCTAATAACACCCCAAAGCATTAACTGTTACTATATTAATACAAAAACGAGAATTAAAGCACTTGCAGGATTTATATTGAGTAATAAATAGAATTTATCTATCTCTATTGACGTTGTACAGCCGCCATTTCCGAATTGCTGCGTTGTTAAAAATTGAATGATACACCGCAAAGTGTTGAAAAGCATTATATTGACGCTTTTGCGAATTCGACACAAACAAAAAGTGCTGATAAACCCCGGCGTTCACCAAGGCCGCTTTTCGTGCTTTGCTATAATTTAATAATGCATCTAATAACACCCCAAAGCATTAACTTTTAATATATTAATGCAAAAACGAGAATTAAGGCACTTGCAGGATTTATATTGAGTAATAAATAGAATTTATCTATCTCTATTGACGTTGTATAGCAGCCATTAAATAATTGCTGCGTGTTTAAAAATTGAATGAAACACTGCAAAGTGTTGAAAAGCTTTATATTGACGCTTTTGCGAATTCGACACAAACAAAAAGTGCTGATAAACGCCGGCGTTCACCAAGGCCGCTTTTCGTGCTTTGCTATAATTTAATAATGCATCTAATAACACCCCAAAGCATTGACGTTTACTATATTAATGCAAAAACGAGAATTAAAGCACTTGCAGGATTTATATTGAGTAATAAATAGAATTTATCTATCTTTATTGACGTTGTGCAGCCGCCATTTACGAATTGCTGCGTTGTTAAAAATTGAACGATACACCACAAAGTGTTTATATTGACGCTTTTGCGAATTCGACACAAACAAAAAGTGCTGATAAACGCCGGCGTTCACCAAGGCCGCTCTTCGTGCTTTGCTATAATTTAATACCGCATCTAATAACACCCCAAAGCATTAACTGTTACTATATTAATACAAAAACGAGAATTAAAGCACTTGCAGGATTTATATTGAGTAATAAATAGAATTTATCTATCTCTATTGACGTTGTACAGCCGCCATTTCCAAATTGCTGCGTTGTTAAAAATTGAATGATACACCGCAAAGTGTTGAAAAGCATTATATTGACGCTTTTGCGATTTCGACACAAACAAAAAGTGCTGATAAACCTCGGCGTTCACCAAAGCCGCTTTTCGTGTTTTGCTATAATTTAGTAATGCATCTAATAACACCCCAAAGCATTAACTTTTACTATATTAATACAAAAACGAGAATTAAGGCACTTGCAAGATTTATATTGAGTAATAAATAGAATTTATCTATCTCTATTGACGTTGTATAGCCGCCATTAAATAATTGCTGCCTGTTTAAAATTGAATGAAACACTGCAAAGTGTTGAAAAGCTTTATATTGACGATTTGCGAATTCGACACAAACAAAAAGTGCTGATAAACGCCGGCGTTCACCAAGGCCGCTTTTCGTTCTTTGCTATAATTTAATACCGCATCTAATAACACCCCAAAGCATTAACTGTTACTATATTAATACAAAAACGAGAATTAAAGCACTTGCAGGATTTATATTGAGTAATAAATAGAATTTATCTATCTCTATTGACGTTGTACAGCCGCCATTTCCGAATTGCTGCGTTGTTAAAAATTGAATGATACACCGCAAAGTGTTGAAAAGCATTATATTGACGCTTTTGCGAATTCGACACAAACAAAAAGTGCTGATAAACCCCGGCGTTCACCAAGGCCGCTCTTCGTGCTTTGCTATAATTTAATACCGCATCTAATAACACCCCAAAGCATTAACTGTTACTATATTAATACAAAAACGAGAATTAAAGCACTTGCAGGATTTATATTGAGTAATAAATAGAATTTATCTATCTCTATTGACGTTGTACAGCCGCCATTTCCGAATTGCTGCGTTGTTAAAAATTGAATGATACACCGCAAAGTGTTGAAAAGCATTATATTGACGCTTTTGCGAATTCGACACAAACAAAAAGTGCTGATAAACGCCGGCGTTCACCAAGGCCGCTCTTCGTGCTTTGCTATAATTTAATACCGCATCTAATAACACCCCAAAGCATTAACTGTTACTATATTAATACAAAAACGAGAATTAAAGCACTTGCAGGATTTATATTGAGTAATAAATAGAATTTATCTATCTCTATTGACGTTGTACAGCCGCCATTTCCGAATTGCTGCGTTGTTAAAAATTGAATGATACACCGCAAAGTGTTGAAAAGCATTATATTGACGCTTTTGCGAATTCGACACAAACAAAAAGTGCTGATAAACCCCGGCGTTCACCAAGGCTGCTTTTCGTGCTTTGCTATAATTTAATAATGCATCTAATAACACCCCAAAGCATTAACTTTTACTATATTAATACAAAAACGAGAATTAAGGCACTTGCAGGATTTATATTGAGTAATAAATAGAATTTATCTATCTCTAATGATGTTGTACAGCCGCCATTTCCGAATTGCTGCGTTGTTAAAAATTGAATGATACACCGCAAAGTGTTGAAAAGCTTTATATTGACGCTTTTGCGAATTCGACACAAACAAAAAGTGCTGATAAACGCCGGCGTTCACCAAGGCCGCTTTTCGTGCTTTGCTATAATTTAATACCGCATCTAATAACACCCCAAAGCATTAACTTTTACTATATTAATACAAAAACGAAAATTAAGGCACTTGCAGGATTTATATTGAGTAATAAATAGAATTTATCTATCTCTAATGAAGTTGTACAGCCGCCATTTCCGAATTGCTGCTTTGTTAAAAATTGAATGATACACCGCAAAGTGTGAAAAGCTTTATATTGATGATTTGCGAATTCGACACAAACAAAAAGTGCTGATAAACGTCGGCTTCCACCAAGGCCGCTTTTCGTGCTTTGCTATAATTTAATACCGCATATAATAACACCCCAAAGCATTAACTGTTACTATATTAATACAAAAACGAGAATTAAAGCACTTGCAGGATTTATATTGAGTAATAAATAGAATTTATCTATCTCTAATGATGTTGTACAGCCGCTATTTCCGAATTGCAGCGTTGTTAAAAATTGAATGATACACCGCAAAGTGTTGAAAAGCTTTATATCGACGATTTGCGAATTCGACACAAACAAAAAGTGCTGATAAACGCCGGCTTTCATCAAGGCTGCGTTTCGTGCTTTGCTATAATTTAATACCGCATCTAATAACACCCCAAAGCATTAACTGTTACTATATTAATACAAAAACGAGAATTAAAGCACTTGCACGATTTATATTGAGTAATAAATAGAATTTATCTATCTCTATTGACGTTGTACAGCCGCCATTTCCGAATTGCTGCGTTGTTAAAAATTGAATAATACACCGCAAAGTGTTGAAAAGCATTATATTGACGCTTTTGCGAATTCGACCAAAACAAAAAGTGCTGATAAACCCCGGCGGTCACCAAGGCCGCTTTTCGTGCTTTGCTATAATTTAATAATGCATTTAATAACACCCCAAAGCATTAACTTTTAATATATTAATGCAAAAACGAGAATTAAGGCACTTGCAGGATTTATATTGAGTAATAAATAGAATTTATCTATCTCTATTGACGTTGTATAGCAGCCATTAAATAATTGCTGCGTGTTTAAAAATTGAATGAAACACTGCAAAGTGTTGAAAAGCTTTATATTGACGCTTTTGCGAATTCGACACAAACAAAAAGTGCTGATAAACGTCGGCTTACACCAAGGCCGCTTTTCGTGCTTTGCTATAATTTAATACCGCATATAATAACACCCCAAAGCATTAACTGTTACTATATTAATACAAAAACGCGAATTAAAGCACTTGCAGGATTTATATTGAGTAATAAATAGAATTTATCTATCTCTAATGATGTTGTACAGCCGCTATTTCCGAATTGCTGCGTTGTTAAAAATTGAATGATACACCGCAAAGTGTTGAAAAGCTTTATATTGACGATTTGCGAATTCGACACAAACAAAAAGTGCTGATAAACGCCGGCTTTCATCAAGGCTGCGTTTCGTGCTTTGCTATAATTTAATACCGCATCTAATAACACCCCAAAGCATTAACTGTTACTATATTAATACAAAAACGAGAATTAAAGCACTTGCAGGATTTATATTGAGTAATAAATAGAATTTATCTATCTCTATTGACGTTGTACAGCCGCCATTTCCGAATTGCTGCGTTGTTAAAAATTGAATGATACACCGCAAAGTGTTGAAAAGCATTATATTGACGCTTTTGCGAATTCGACACAAACAAAAAGTGCTGATAAACCCCGGCGTTCACCAAGGCCGCTTTTCGTGCTTTGCTATAATTTAATAATGCATCTAATAACACCCCAAAGCATTAACTTTTAATATATTAATGCAAAAACGAGAATTAAGGCACTTGCAGGATTTATATTGAGTAATAAATAGAATTTATCTATCTCTATTGACGTTGTATAGCAGCCATTAAATAATTGCTGCGTGTTTAAAAATTGAATGAAACACTGCAAAGTGTTGAAAAGCTTTATATTGACGCTTTTGCGAATTCGACACAAACAAAAAGTGCTGATAAACGCCGGCGTTCACCAAGGCCGCTTTTCGTGCTTTGCTATAATTTAATAATGCATCTAATAACACCCCAAAGCATTAACGTTTACTATATTAATGCAAAAACGAGAATTAAAGCACTTGCAGGATTTATATTGAGTAATAAATAGAATTTATCTATCTTTATTGACGTTGTGCAGCCGCCATTTACGAATTGCTGCGTTGTTAAAAATTGAACGATACACCACAAAGTGTTTATATTGACGCTTTTGCGAATTCGACACAAACAAAAAGTGCTGATAAACGCCGGCGTTCACCAAGGCCGCTCTTCGTGCTTTGCTATAATTTAATACCGCATCTAATAACACCCCAAAGCATTAACTGTTACTATATTAATACAAAAACGAGAATTAAAGCACTTGCAGGATTTATATTGAGTAATAAATAGAATTTATCTATCTCTATTGACGTTGTACAGCCGCCATTTCCAAATTGCTGCGTTGTTAAAAATTGAATGATACACCGCAAAGTGTTGAAAAGCATTATATTGACGCTTTTGCGATTTCGACACAAACAAAAAGTGCTGATAAACCTCGGCGTTCACCAAAGCCGCTTTTCGTGTTTTGCTATAATTTAGTAATGCATCTAATAACACCCCAAAGCATTAACTTTTACTATATTAATACAAAAACGAGAATTAAGGCACTTGCAAGATTTATATTGAGTAATAAATAGAATTTATCTATCTCTATTGACGTTGTATAGCCGCCATTAAATAATTGCTGCCTGTTTAAAAATTGAATGAAACACTGCAAAGTGTTGAAAAGCTTTATATTGACGATTTGCGAATTCGACACAAACAAAAAGTGCTGATAAACGCCGGCGTTCACCAAGGCCGCTTTTCGTTCTTTGCTATAATTTAATACCGCATCTAATAACACCCCAAAGCATTAACTGTTACTATATTAATACAAAAACGAGAATTAAAGCACTTGCAGGATTTATATTGAGTAATAAATAGAATTTATCTATCTCTATTGACGTTGTACAGCCGCCATTTCCGAATTGCTGCGTTGTTAAAAATTGAATGATACACCGCAAAGTGTTGAAAAGCATTATATTGACGCTTTTGCGAATTCGACACAAACAAAAAGTGCTGATAAACCCCGGCGTTCACCAAGGCCGCTCTTCGTGCTTTGCTATAATTTAATACCGCATCTAATAACACCCCAAAGCATTAACTGTTACTATATTAATACAAAAACGAGAATTAAAGCACTTGCAGGATTTATATTGAGTAATAAATAGAATTTATCTATCTCTATTGACGTTGTACAGCCGCCATTTCCGAATTGCTGCGTTG
Organism: Agriotes lineatus; assembly: GCA_940337035.1. Classification (NCBI taxonomy): domain Eukaryota; kingdom Metazoa; phylum Arthropoda; class Insecta; order Coleoptera; family Elateridae; genus Agriotes; species Agriotes lineatus. The sequence goes on from CALNHX010002812.1 coordinate 52,489, forward strand.
TTAAAAATTGAATGATACACCGCAAAGTGTTGAAAAGCATTATATTGACGCTTTTGCGAATTCGACACAAACAAAAAGTGCTGATAAACGCCGGCGTTCACCAAGGCCGCTCTTCGTGCTTTGCTATAATTTAATACCGCATCTAATAACACCCCAAAGCATTAACTGTTACTATATTAATACAAAAACGAGAATTAAAGCACTTGCAGGATTTATATTGAGTAATAAATAGAATTTATCTATCTCTATTGACGTTGTACAGCCGCCATTTCCGAATTGCTGCGTTGTTAAAAATTGAATGATACACCGCAAAGTGTTGAAAAGCATTATATTGACGCTTTTGCGAATTCGACACAAACAAAAAGTGCTGATAAACCCCGGCGTTCACCAAGGCTGCTTTTCGTGCTTTGCTATAATTTAATAATGCATCTAATAACACCCCAAAGCATTAACTTTTACTATATTAATACAAAAACGAGAATTAAGGCACTTGCAGGATTTATATTGAGTAATAAATAGAATTTATCTATCTCTAATGATGTTGTACAGCCGCCATTTCCGAATTGCTGCGTTGTTAAAAATTGAATGATACACCGCAAAGTGTTGAAAAGCTTTATATTGACGCTTTTGCGAATTCGACACAAACAAAAAGTGCTGATAAACGCCGGCGTTCACCAAGGCCGCTTTTCGTGCTTTGCTATAATTTAATACCGCATCTAATAACACCCCAAAGCATTAACTTTTACTATATTAATACAAAAACGAAAATTAAGGCACTTGCAGGATTTATATTGAGTAATAAATAGAATTTATCTATCTCTAATGAAGTTGTACAGCCGCCATTTCCGAATTGCTGCTTTGTTAAAAATTGAATGATACACCGCAAAGTGTGAAAAGCTTTATATTGATGATTTGCGAATTCGACACAAACAAAAAGTGCTGATAAACGTCGGCTTCCACCAAGGCCGCTTTTCGTGCTTTGCTATAATTTAATACCGCATATAATAACACCCCAAAGCATTAACTGTTACTATATTAATACAAAAACGAGAATTAAAGCACTTGCAGGATTTATATTGAGTAATAAATAGAATTTATCTATCTCTAATGATGTTGTACAGCCGCTATTTCCGAATTGCAGCGTTGTTAAAAATTGAATGATACACCGCAAAGTGTTGAAAAGCTTTATATCGACGATTTGCGAATTCGACACAAACAAAAAGTGCTGATAAACGCCGGCTTTCATCAAGGCTGCGTTTCGTGCTTTGCTATAATTTAATACCGCATCTAATAACACCCCAAAGCATTAACTGTTACTATATTAATACAAAAACGAGAATTAAAGCACTTGCACGATTTATATTGAGTAATAAATAGAATTTATCTATCTCTATTGACGTTGTACAGCCGCCATTTCCGAATTGCTGCGTTGTTAAAAATTGAATAATACACCGCAAAGTGTTGAAAAGCATTATATTGACGCTTTTGCGAATTCGACCAAAACAAAAAGTGCTGATAAACCCCGGCGGTCACCAAGGCCGCTTTTCGTGCTTTGCTATAATTTAATAATGCATTTAATAACACCCCAAAGCATTAACTTTTAATATATTAATGCAAAAACGAGAATTAAGGCACTTGCAGGATTTATATTGAGTAATAAATAGAATTTATCTATCTCTATTGACGTTGTATAGAAGCCATTAAATAATTGCTGCGTGTTTAAAAATTGAATGAAACACCGCAAAGTGTTGAAAAGCTTTATATTGACGCTTTTGCGAATTCGACACAAACAAAAAGTGCTGATAAACCCCGGCGGTCACCAAGGCCGCTTTTCGTGCTTTGCTATAATTTAATAATGCATTTAATAACACCCCAAAGCATTAACTTTTAATATATTAATGCAAAAACGAGAATTAAGGCACTTGCAGGATTTATATTGAGTAATAAATAGAATTTATCTATCTCTATTGACGTTGTACAGCCGCCATTTCCGAATTGCTGCGTGTTTAAAAATTGAATGAAACACTGCAAAGTGTTGAAAAGCTTTATATTGACGCTTTTGCGAATTCGACACAAACAAAAAGTGCTGATAAACGCCGGCGTTCACCAAGGCCGCTTTTCGTGCTTTGCTATAATTTAATAATGCATCTAATAACACCCCAAAGCATTAACGTTTACTATATTAATGCAAAAACGAGAATTAAGGCACTTGCAGGATTTATATTGAGTAATAAATAGAATTTATCTATCTCTATTGACGTTGTGCAGCCGCCATTTACGAATTGCTGCGTTGTTAAAAATTGAACGATACACCACAAAGTGTTTATATTGACGCTTTTGCGAATTCGACACAAACAAAAAGTGCTGATAAACGCCGGCGTTCACCAAGGCCGCTCTTCGTGCTTTGCTATAATTTAATACCGCATCTAATAACACCCCAAAGCATTAACTGTTACTATATTAATACAAAAACGAGAATTAAAGCACTTGCAGGATTTATATTGAGTAATAAATAGAATTTATCTATCTCTATTGACGTTGTACAGCCGCCATTTCCGAATTGCTGCGTGTTTAAAAATTTAATGAAACACTGCAAAGTGTTGAAAAGCTTTATATTGACGCTTTTGCGAATTCGACACAAACAAAAAGTGCTGATAAACGCCGGCGTTCACCAAGGCCGCTTTTCGTGCTTTGCTATAATTTAATAATGCATCTAATAACACCCCAAAGCATTAACGTTTACTATATTAATGCAAAAACGAGAATTAAGGCACTTGCAGGATTTATATTGAGTAATAAATAGAATTTATCTATCTCTATTGACGTTGTGCAGCCGCCATTTACGAATTGCTGCGTTGTTAAAAATTGAACGATACACCACAAAGTGTTTATATTGACGCTTTTGCGAATTCGACACAAACAAAAAGTGCTGATAAACGCCGGCGTTCACCAAGGCCGCTCTTCGTGCTTTGCTATAATTTAATACCGCATCTAATAACACCCCAAAGCATTAACTGTTACTATATTAATACAAAAACGAGGATTAAAGCACTTGCAGGATTTATATTGAGTAATAAATAGAATTTATCTATCTCTATTGACGTTGTACAGCCGCCATTTCCAAATTGCTGCGTTGTTAAAAATTGAATGATACACCGCAAAGTGTTGAAAAGCATTATATTGACGCTTTTGCGATTTCGACACAAACAAAAAGTGCTGATAAACCTCGGCGTTCACCAAAGCCGCTTTTCGTGTTTTGCTATAATTTAGTAATGCATCTAATAACACCCCAAAGCATTAACTTTTACTATATTAATACAAAAACGAGAATTAAGGCACTTGCAAGATTTATATTGAGTAATAAATAGAATTTATCTATCTCTATTGACGTTGTATAGCCTCCATTAAATAATTGCTGCCTGTTTAAAAATTGAATGAAACACTGCAAAGTGTTGAAAAGCTTTATATTGACGATTTGCGAATTCGACACAAACAAAAAGTGCTGATAAACGCCGGCGTTCACCAAGGCCGCTTTTCGGGCTTTGCTATAATTTAATAATGCACCTAATAACACCCCAAAGCATTAACTTTTACTATATTAATGCAAAAACGAGAATTAAGGCACTTGCAGGATTTATATGGAGTAATAAATAGAATTTATCTATCTCTATTGACGTTGTACAGCCGCCATTTCCGAATTGCTGCGTTGTTAAAAATTGAATGATACACCGCAAAGTGTTGAAAAACCTTTTTATTGACGCTTTTGCGAATTCGACACAAACAAAAAGTGCTGATAAACGCCGGCGTTCACCAAGGCCGCTTTTCGTGCTTTGCTATAATTTAATACCGCATCTAATAACACCCCAAAGCATTAACTTTTACTATATTAATACAAAAACGAAAATTAAGGCACTTGCAGGATTTATATTGAGTAATAAATAGAATTTATCTATCTCTAATGAAGTTGTACAGCCGCCATTTCCGAATTGCTGCGTTGTTAAAAATTGAATGATACACCGCAAAGTGTGAAAAGCTTTATATTGATGATTTGCGAATTCGACACAAACAAAAAGTGTTGATAAACGTCGGCTTCCACCAAGGCCGCTTTTCGTGCTTTGCTATAATTTAATACCGCATATAATAACACCCCAAAGCATTAACTGTTACTATATTAATACAAAAACGAGAATTAAAGCACTTGCAGGATTTATATTGAGTAATAAATAGAATTTATCTATCTCTAATGATGTTGTACAGCCGCTATTTCCGAATTGCAGCGTTGTTAAAAATTGAATGATACACCGCAAAGTGTTGAAAAGCTTTATATTGATGATTTGCGAATTCGACACAAACAAAAAGTGCTGATAAACGCCGGCTTTCATCAAGGCTGCGTTTCGTGCTTTGCTATAATTTAATACCGCATCTAATAACACCCCAAAGCATTAACTGTTACTATATTAATACAAAAAAGAGAATTAAAGCACTTGCAGGATTTATATTGAGTAATAAATAGAATTTATCTATCTATATTGACGTTGTACAGCCGCCATTTACGAATTGCTGCGTTGTTAAAAATTGAATAATACACCGCAAAGTGTTGAAAAGCATTATATTGACGCTTTTGCGAATTCGACACAAACAAAAAGTGCTGATAAACCCCGGCGTTCACCAAGGCCGCTTTTCGTGCTTTGCTATAATTTAATAATGCATCTAATAACACCCCAAAGCATTAACTTTTAATATATTAATGCAGGATTTATATTGAGTAATAAATAGAATTTATCTATCTCTATTGACGTTGTATAGAAGCCATTAAATAATTGCTGCGTGTTTAAAGATTGAATGAAACACCGCAAAGTGTTGAAAAGCTTTATATTGACGATTTGCGAATTCGACACAAACAAAAAGTGCTGATAAACGCCGGCTTCCACCAAGGCCGCTTTTCGTGCTTTGCTATAATTTAATACCGCATCTAATAACACCCAAAAGCATTAACTGTTACTATATTAATACAAAAACGAGAATTAAAGCACTTGCAGGATTTATATTGAGTAATAAATAGAATTTATCTATCTCTATTGACGTTGTACAGCCGCCATTTCCGAATTGCTGCGTTGTTAAAAATTGAATGATACACCGCAAAGTGTTGAAAAACATTATATTGACGCCTTTGCGAATTCGACACAAACAAAAAGTGCTGATAAACCCCGGCGTTCACCAAGGCCGCTTTTCGTGCTTTGCTATAATTTAATAATGCATCTAATAACACCCCAAAGCATTAACTTTTAATATATTAATGCAAAAACGAGAATTAAGGCACTTGCAGGATTTATATTGAGTAATAAATAGAATTTATCTATCTCTAATGATGTTGTACAGCCGCTATTTCCGAATTGCTGCGTTGTTAAAAATTGAATGATGTACCCCTCATCCTTACTTACCTTTGAAGGCTTACACTTCACCGACTAGCTCAAGATACGGTTTCTTATCAGGGTTTAACAATTGTGGGATTTTTAGTTCGTTTCACTTTCATATAAAGGTAAAAGTTCATTAATCAGAAGAAATGGGCGCCATAACTTTATTTAAAAAGTTTTAAATTCAATAAGTTTACAAAGGTTACGTATTATTTCTAACAGTCCACAAATCAATTGTTATGCATTAGAGGCTTATACCTTTCTAATTTTAATACACATTATGTAATTAATTAGCAAGTTTTATTCTTCTCTGACAAGTTAGAATTTGTTCTAATAAAACGTTAGGATTAATGAATCTATCAGTATCTAGGAGATTTCTTATACCTATTTAATTAATAACCTCCGGTTCGTAAGATGAAAATATAAAGAGCTCTCTATACGCTCGTATTTCTCTTTCCTAGGTCTTAATTACGATTAATGATCGGTATTTAGTTTAATTGTTATCATTCCATGTAGTATAAGAAAGGTCCTTTATGAAAAAAAAACTTATTATTTGACAAGTGACCCAAAAACCAACTTGACAGTCACAGAACGATTTAATCTCACTTCAGGCCACATCACCTGGTAAGTAACTATTGTTTTTACTTGAAACTAATCTGTTATTGAATATTCTTAAGGCTTACGCCCTAATTTAATTATATTTAAGCTATGACGCGGGTTTAAGTCTAACTAACGATATTAAACCCTTTCAAGACTAACATACGGTTAATGCAGAGAACCCTTGAACCTGGACCTCTCCATCTGCCAACATTAACTATGAAGAACTCCTCATCGAACCAAAGAAGTTGCCCTTGACTGGTGAGTGATCTCCTAACTGGTTATAGATTTCTAATTGCGTCCTCTCTTTTCCTTATCGCTCGTAACTTATCGACACACTTCTCCATGGCGAATATACAACTGACCAGAACTGGCGTCAAATGAAAAAGACCGACGAGCTGGTAGTCAAAGAGGAAGCCCTAAGAGCTGGTGGTCAAAGAGGTGACACTAAGAGCTGAATCAAGGAAAACCCTCTATTACGATTTGTATGTATTAGTTTGCCGTCTACCTACCAGTTATATAATAACTGCCCTTTTCAGAAAGAAAATGTTTGTGGAATTTATCCTATCTGCCTGAAAAATTATTATGTTTTAATACTATGCTGTATGAGTTAAATAAAGGCTTACTATTGTCTGCTTGTATCCTTTCTAAGCTAGGATTTTCAATTTGCTTCGCTTCTGCATAGAGAAGCGCCCTTTTGCTTTCTCAATTAAACAGGAAGTAATAATTTTTGTTATTTATTGTTCTTTTATTAACGTAACCATGGGCCTTCTAAATTAAATTTCAAAAAGGGTAGGCAACCCCTCCTACTGGTCTTGCGCTTAAAGTTGCCTATCTATTAGGATTAATTAATATTGAACGATATTCCTGTAGAAGCTACGATATGTACTGCTACACTATCTCCCTTCTAGAATTAATAAGAAAATTGAAATCCTCCCCTTTAGACAGTTGGCTAAAGTTATTATAACACCCTTTTTAATATTTGCTAATACATTAACTTTAAACAATCTTTCTTAATAACATTGATTATTCATTATCTATGTACACTAATACCCTATCTTTTAAACTAAGTTATTACAATCTATGAACTCTAACTATTACCACTGAAGTTACTTCAAGTTACTTTTCTAATCTTAATTGTCCATAACGAAATCCAATGTATCTAGAATTCCATCATTTATTTCCTTTCCAGATATGAAACATTTCTGTAAATTCTTTTTAAGAAAAGGAATTAGCTTTGGAGGCATAGTCCATTCTATAAAGCTACTTTTTATTTTGTCTGTTTTTCTGCAGAAGTAATTGTTAACCTCTTGCATTTAACAGCTAATTATTAACTTTACACTTTGAGTAAAGTAATTTAATAGATAACTAAGGACAGCACCTCATAGGACACTACCTAAAATTCAAGATCTTCAGTCATGCGAGACTGGAGTCTTTAAAATAATAAACCGCACCTCATAGGACACAGTTTCGCTGAGGAGTGCTATGCCACAACTCACTGACATCAAGTTAGAAAAGTCTTTTGGTTATACAACCTAATCCTTTTGAAATAATATCTTTGGCAATAAAAAAAAACTAACTACTTTAACCTAACTATATACATGGTCCAATAGAATCATTGTCTCCAAAATTCTATCAACAGTATCAACTATGAATCATTTTTATGCATTGCCATCAACGAATTTTTCCTAATACCAAGAAACGAAACGTTCTAGGAAATCCTTGCACAAGTTTGGAATTAGCTCAGGAATACAGTCCTTATAAATTAGCTTTATTACAAGTATGCAGTATCACATTGGACACTACCAAAAAAATTAGACCCTCCGTTATATCGAACGGAAGTCTTATTAGACTGCGCCGCATAGGACACAGCTATACAACCTATATGTAGCACCTCATTGGACACTACTAAAAAAATAGACCTTCTGTTATATCGAACAGAAGCCTTTTAAGTCTGCACCACATAGGATACAGGCAAACTCAATCAAGTAAAATTGACATTCTGGAAAACACATTTTTAACCACATTCTCTCACCCAAGCTTCGACTGGTTAGGTCTACCATTCTACGCTGTGGTCCGGGTTTACGGCAACATAGACACGCTTAAAGAAGAGGAACCATTATTTCTATCGCGTTGACAATGCATAACAACAACACACAGTTAAACAACTCCGACCAATAAAGAAAAAAATTGTCTCGAACTCCTGAGGGATCAAAAGTACAGATGAGAAAAATTACTTATGAAAAATCCAGAGTATGGAAAGAAATTATCATTTACCATACTAGTGATTCACTCAGACTCTCAATCTAATTGTGATGAAACAATTAAATGTAAAGAACAGAAAGTTCAATTTAGTACTTTACACATATATTACAACAAAATGACTTGAATAAAAAAATCTCAAGCTCATCAAACCATCATGACTTCAATATTCATTGAACTCCAAAAGAAATTCCTCATAACATTTGAAAAACGTACAACGTACCTAAGCTAAGTGGTAAGTACCACAGATATTGTACTTGTTAAAACCATTACTAATCCAATGTAATTAATCGAAACGACCCATAATTCTTAATATCCCTAGGTTCAATTTCTATTGATTAACTCAAACAGTTAAAGACTCAAAATTTTACCAATCATACTTTTTTATACCACGGACATAAATCTGTTTCCTCTAACGTCATCATGCTAATATTAACAACAGGAATAGGATTTCGGGATAAAGCATCTGGAACAACATTGAATTTTCCTTTACGATGTTCTATTTCAAAACTATATTGTGACATCCTAGCAGTCCAACGAGCTAATCTACCTGTAGGTGATTGTAATTTATGTAGCCATAAAAGAGCATGGTGATCAGTAACAATTTTGAAATGAGTAAGTTCAATATAAGGACGGTATTTTTCTATACCAAATAAACATGCTAAACACTCTTTTTCAGTTACCGAATAATTACGTTCTGCACTAGTCAAAGACCGACTGGCATAGGCAATAACTCTTTCTTCTGACCCTTCACCTTGTAGTAAAACCGCGCCTACACCTACGTCACTGGCATCACATTGTATAATAAACATTTTATTGAAATCTGGACTACTCAATATGGGAGAAGAAGTTAATAATTTCTTAAGTTCTTGAAAAGAAGACTCGGCTCGCTCATTCCATCTAATAGATTTCTTTTTCTGATGGCCTTTAATTAAATCTAACATAGGAGAAGCTAATGTTGAAAAATTTGGAACAAATCTCCTATACCAGCTAGCCATTCCCAAAAATCTTTTTACTTCTGTGGAATTCTTTGGAGTAGGAAAAGAAACTATTGCTTCCACTTTGGACGGATCTGTTCGCAAACCATCTCCATCAATTAGGAAACCTAGATATGTCAATGAAGGTCTACAAAATTCACATTTTTCAATATTGATAGTAAGTCCCGCATTCTTTAATCGATTGAAAACCTGTTCTAATGTGTTTAAATGTTCTGAAAATGTCTTAGAAATAATTATGACGTCGTCCATATAAACAAATACATTATTCAATTCTGGACCAAAAATATTATCCATTAGTCTCTGTAAAGTTTGAGCGCTGTTATTAAGACCGAAAGGGAGAACTTTAAATTCAAATAATCCTCTACCAGGAACCGTAAAAGCAGTTTTTTCACAACTATCTGGGGAAAGTGGTACTTGCCAAAATGCTTTCTGAAGATCAATTGAACTTAAAAACCTAGCATCTTGTAATCTATCGAGAATACCATTAACATAAGGTAAAGGGTATGCATCTCTCTTAGTAACCTTATTCAATTGACGACCATCAAAACAAAATCTTAATGAACCATCTTTTTTCTTAACCATGACAATAGGAGAATTCCATGGCGAAAAAGTTTTTGAATTACCTCTAACTTTAACATTTCATCAATTTCTTTATTTACTGCTTCTAGCATAAGAGGTGACATTGGATAATATCTTTGTTTAATGGGTTTAGCATCACCGGTATCAATGCGATGAACTACCATATTTGTACTACCAAGCTTAGGACCACTAATTTCTTGAAATTTATCTATAACTACTTCCAAACCACGGATCTGTTCTGGAGATAGATCTTCCCTTGCTAAAATGACTTTATTTAAACTATTCATGCCCGAAACTTGAAATTGACCTGACCGAAAATCTGTAATATTCAAATTAAACACATAGCAACTATCAACTCCAAGAGTAAGAGAAGCCGAAATAGTATTGGAAACTAAACAACTAACAATTCTAGTTATTCCTTCTATAGTTATCGGTAATTCTACTATTCCCATAATAGATTGATAATTTCCATCAGCTGTTTGCAAGTTCATCTGTATTCCAGGCTTGGTTAAAGGTAATTTAAGCTGATTAATCAAAAATAAACCCTGCCTGCCTATTATAGTTTGATTAGCACCAATATCTAAAAGAGCTAACAATGACATGTTTTTAATTTTAACCTTAATAAAAGGACGATTATCTTTATGATTATGTGAAAACGTATAATTAGCTTGAGAACTTTTACAAAATTGTGAGACTTTTTTTAACCATTCATTCCATTTCAATTTTTCAGCCCTTAGAATTGTTGGACTTAAGCTTCCCGGACTGCGGACGATGCTTGTCTCTGTTCGTTTTTTTCGAAATTGACCTTTACATTTATCGCAATTATTAGAATTAAATTGTGATTCCCACAAATGTAGCAGAAGAAGGTACGTTCTTTATTGCATTTATGATAGGTGTGACCTTTTTCATTACAATTCCAACAAGTTACATTCGTAAAATTTCTTATAAACTTTCTAGATGATACTTCTCTCTTATCAGCATTGGTTAACTTATTTGACAACTTGTTACCAATAGTAGAGGAATGAATTTGACGTTTTATCTGAGCTTGTACTTTATATGCTAAGTCAGGTTCTAAAGGTGTTTTAACTAAGGAAAAATTTGGTCTGAATTTTTTATTTCTTTCTTTCGTCTCTTCTAAATCTCGACAGTAATCAATAAGTGAATTTATGCTAATGACTTGGGTTAACGTAAGGTGACTACTATAATAAGGTTGCAAGTTTTTCCTAATATATTTTAACTGAATATCTTCACTGGGAACTGAGTTTAATCTATTGAACAAATTTATCATAACCGCTATGAAGATGTGAGGACGTTCATCTACACCTTGTACTCGAGATCGAATTTCATCCCATAATGCTTCATCGTAATCACTAGGTAAATAATGTCTTTTTAGTAATTCTACTATTTCTTTCCAACTCCCTATCTTACTTCTAATTGACCTGAACCAAATTAGTGCTTGATCCTCAAACAAATCTATTGCTTCTAAGAATAACTGTTCATATGACAAATTTCTGGCCACTCTTAGTTCTTCTACTCGTTCTAAGAATGAGTTAACACCTTGACTAGCTGTATTACCTGAGAACTTAATATTCCACTTGGATACACTAACTGAATTCATTACAAAACCTGTTTGATAATTGTATGACGGAGCTTGTGATATATTTAAATTTTTCATTCTCTCTGTGTATTGATTCATTGGTTCCGAGATATCAAATTCTACCTTTCGACTATTAATGTTAGGTGAACTATGAGATGGTTGATTAATTGTTTCTGTTGGTAACTCATAATTAATGTTAGGTAACGGATCTGTACTTCCTACTGGCAGTTCTATTTTAACATCACTTTGATTAGGTTGTCCTGAATGATCCAACACTGCTACCAAATCATTGACTCGCATAGCATCATCCTCAGCTACTTCTGAAATTGTTACTGATAATTCTAACCATTGATCTTTGAGGTGAGTCCATTTAGTTTTAACTTGATCATCTACTGAAGTCGCGATATATTCTAACCTACGATATAAATGTTGTAGTTTGGTAGTTAATCTATCATAAGTAGCTGATAACGGTTTATCTTCAAAGTTCTGCGCTAATGTTCTAAGATATTTTATTCTGTTACTGCAAAAATCTATTTTTTGAGAAACCTCCAAAGCAACTGGTAAATATGTGGAACTTTTAGATACATCACACTTCTCTATATTCAATTGTGTTCTTAATAATTTCCTTTTTTCCTCCACATTCCTATTTTCAGTATTGATATTTCTAGTAACCAACTCCCAATCTAATTCATCTGAGGCTAAATAATTTACTTTTATCATATTGATTTAATTACTATGCAATTAATGAACTGTATGATCGAATACAATGCAACCTATTAGTAATTGTTAAATTCCGGAACTATACCTTTTATGATAGTGAAGCGTTAAATTTTCTTTTAATTGAAATGGCCCCTTTTACTCGAGCCTCCACGTTGGGTCGCCACTTCGTGTACCCCTCATCCTTACTTACCTTTGAAGGCTTACACTTCACCGACTAGCTCAAGATACGGTTTCTTATCAGGGTTTAACAATTGTGGGATTTTCAGTTCGTTTCACTTTCATATAAAGGTAAAAGTTCATTAATCAGAAGAATTGGGCGCCATAACTTTATTTAAAAAGTTTTAAATTCAATAAGTTTACAAAGGTTACGTATTCTTTCTAACAGTCCACAAATCAATTGTTATGCATTAGAGGCTTATACCTTTCTAATTTTAATACACATTATGTAATTATTTAGCAAGTTTTATTCTTCTCTGACAAGTTAGAATTTGTTCTAATAAAACGTTAGGATTAATGAATCTATCAGTATCTAGGAGATTTCTTATACCTATTTAATTAATAACCTCCGGTTCGTAAGATGAAAATATAAAGAGCTCCCTATACCCTCGTATTTCTCTTTCCTAGGTCTTAATTACGATTAATGATCGGTATTTAGTTTAATTGGTATCATTCCATGTAGTATAAGAAAGGTCCTTTATGAAAAAAAAAACTTATTATTTGACAAGTGACCCAAAAACCAACTTGACAGTCACAGAACGATTTAATCTCCCTTCAGGCCACATCACCTGGTAAGTAACTATTGTGTTTACTTGAAACTAATCTGTTATTGAATATTCTTAAGGCTTACGCCCTAGTTTAATTATATTTAAGCTATGACGCGGGTTTAAGTCTAACTAACGATATTAAACCCTTTCAGGACTAACATACGGTTAATGCAGAGAACCCTTGAACCTGGACCTCTCCATCTGCCAACATTAACTATGAAGAACTCCTCATCGAACCAAAGAAGTTGCCCTTGACTGGTGAGTGATCTCCTAACTGGTTATAGATTTCTAATTGCGTCCTCTCTTTTCCTTATCGCTCGTAACTTATCGACACACTTCTCCATGGCGAATATACAACTGACCAGAACTGGCGTCAAATGAAAAAGACCGACGAGCTGGTAGTCAAAGAGGAAGCCCTAAGAGCTGGTGGTCAAAGAGGTGACACTAAGAGCTGGTGGTCAAAGAGGTGACACTAAGAGCTGAATCAAGGAAAACCCTCTATTACGATTTGTATGTATTAGTTTGCCGTCTACCTACCAGTTATATAATAACTGCCCTTTTCAGAAAGAAAATGTTTGTGGAATTTATCCTATCTGCCTGAAAAATTATTATGTTTTAATACTATGCTGTATGAGTTAAATAAAGGCTTACTATTGTCTGCTTGTATCATTTCTAAGCTAGGATTTTCAATTTGCTTCGCTTCTGCATAGAGAAGCGCCCTTTTGCTTTCTCAATTAAACAGGAAGTAATAATTTTTGTTATTTATTGTTCTTTTATTAACGTAACCATGGGCCTTCTAAATTAAATTTCAAAAAGGGTAGGCAACCCCTCCTACTGGTCTTGCGCTTAAAGTTGCCTATCTATTAGGATTAATTAATATTGAACGATATTCCTGTAGAAGCTACGATATGTACTGCTACATTTGTACTCTTTCGTCTTCGGAAAAGTGGAATAAACTTATATCGCATGTAGCAGTTTCTTTGAAGAGACATCGTGATACTCTACGGCCATCAGAAAACACGTTGCAAAGGATCTAGGATCTGAAAAAAATAAGGAACATACTCCGAAGCAAGACAATCGTATAAACGAATAAAAAAAGATTAATTTTTATCAGAAATTTGCTAGTACGAAATAGTTAAAGTTAATACTATTCTATAAAAAATATTAGTGTTCGATTACTAACGAGCTAATATTAATAAATACAATAAGCAAACAAAAAGACAAGAGACACCCCTGAAACAAATGAAAAATCAGAAGCAAAATTATGGTTAGAAATTGGTTCAAACAAGGATGTCCATTAGACCCCTACAATTAAACATCAAGCTGGATTAGGTGATGAACTCTGTAAACGGGAAAGCAAAAGGTTTTGTGTGGGACCTACAAAGCCGTGTCGTAGATCTGGGCTAAGCAGGCGATATTTGCCTCTTACCGCTCCAAGGATAGGTCCCGGGTGGTGTAGCTTGAACAAGCGTCCACGTTCGATCAGTAAAGTTAAGTAACGCCCTTTTTGGTCACAATTTGGATGGGAGTTCCATGGCTGCATCTCTCGGCGCCTCGTGATACGGCTGTCACGGAAATAGTTGATCCCGGATGTCATAATAACATCATGACTGTCATTAGTGGAGTTGGAAGTCCCCATAAATGTACAGCGACGCCTATAATTGGCCTAACGGCTGTTGGCTGAGTACCAAAATAAAATATAAATAAAATAAAATAAAATAAAGCTATTAAAAGATCAAGAAAACCTATTGGGACTTCAAATTATTGATATCAAGGAGACAAAGATTATGCAAAACGGAACTCACAATCTGCACAGTTTTAAGATTGGTGAACAAGAGATAGGGGATGTACAGTTTATCTTCGGCATCTTCTTCCTTACGTCATACGCGTATGAAGCAAATTTAGAACGTTCTCTTCTCCTATTATAGCATAAGCAAACATTTCCGTGGTAACTTCTTAAGCACATAACGCCAGAGAATAGATTCGTGTAATGAACTAAAGATTGTTAAGTGGCTAAAACCGGCATATTTCGTGCCAAAGCCATTTGGCGTAATTTTTAAATGGTACACGCCGTCGTTCTGATATCGTCAGCCTTTGTTGCGGCAAGCGCTCTTCCTTGTCTTCGAGAGCTTCGATTTAATTTTGACATCTGCCAACACTTAAGCGTTGCCCTTATCAGCCCGATTTCGACCATTAGAGATAAGTTGGTTTATGGTCCGGGGTATTTTTAGCTGTTTTGACTCGGCCATGAATGTTCTCGTACCTAGTCGTCTGTTTTGGTCCGGCTATGATTCCATATCTAGCTGTTTCGTTTTGTACCGGCCATGTTCCCGTAGAGAGAAGTTTGAGTCGCTTAATGTTCTCATCTCGTATCGTACACGTTAAACAGAAGGTCTTGATCTATGTATTTCGGCGTGTGCTTTGCTGAGTGCCTAGAGCTAGTAATATTGCCTAGGAGCTAGGGCGCTGCTGCTGTCGCCAGGATTTTGAAATCTGGTCAGAGGGATCTATATTGAACGTAGTTATGTTTTTGATTTTGTGAATTAAATTGCTGGGTTGAAAATCAGGAGTATCGATTGAACCCCTTCACGGTTTTTCAAATTTCAGCTTTAATATTGTATGATAATTTGACTTTGCGTTCTGCAGATGCCTTCGATGAGTTGCCCTCATTGAAGTCTACTTACTGATGTAATGTTATTCACGTTTATTAAGTTTATCCATTTAACGCAATTAGCATTGCATTTATACATGTGACCTTTATATTCCAGATATTATGTTTAATGGGTACATCCGGCGAACTAAACGTTTAGATCTAAGGGGCCATATTATGGAATATTATAGATTTGACTACGATTATGTGTCTTTTCATTACTGCAAACATTCTTCTCATTTTATTACATGGGAATGATATCCAAGTAGGTTGATCATGTGAGCATGATTTTCCATAAAAGGAAGAGAACATTTTCTGATAATTTTATTCGTCTGATATAGAAGACTTGGCAGCATTTGTAGTTTAACCATTATCACAAATAAAGTCGGAGGGAAATATGAATGCACCTACCAGCAATTCAAACATTGGTGTAAAGAAGCAGAAGCTGATTAATGAAGAAGGGTTATTATTAGTATGGTTTCAGTAAAAACCCATGCTACTAAATAGCTCCACGCCTTTACTCGATATTGAAAACTACGTTATGAGTGAGGAAGGATACATACGGAAAAACTCATGTTGTCCTTCTTCTAATACTTTCTCTTTCTATTTTTCATTTCTCTGCCTACTCCTTCTTCAGCTTAAGCTGCCCCTTCTTCTTACTTTTTCCAAAACATTGTTTTCCTAGGTAGCCTTTCTTCTGGCATTCGTTGGACGTGGTCAAACCACCACTCTTTCGTTTTCATATCATCCACGATGGTATGTTTCTTTTGCGTTCTTATTCCAATTCTCATAGTTGGTATCCGTTCCATGTTGTTTCCTCTTTATTATTATTTCTTTAGCCTTAATGTATTATCTCGTTGTTGGTTTTCTGGTTGTGTTTTATAACCTCATTTCTGTTGGTTCTGTGGTGTGGGGGTTAGAATACAACCACGGTACGTCCTGCTTGTCGTAGAAGACGACTAAAAGGACTAGAGGAGAAAACCTCGATAAAAAATCCCCCCTATAATCCGGGCTAGCAACCTTTTACAGGGGGAAATATAATATATGCTCACAGAACCGATAAACAAGCCTCGGAAAACGGACGGATCATTAAAGTGCCAACCATGGCGAGAAAAAGGACAAATGCATGGAAAAAGAATATATTCAGAATGGCCGCATGAAACATTATGTCATGGAAAACAAAAGACCATGAAATCATAAATGAATTAAACACTTATAACGTCGAAGTATGCTCTCTATCTGAAACAAAACAAAAAAGCAAAGGGAAATATGTAATCGACAACTACATTTGCATATACAGTGGAGTATCACAAGACTCAAGGGCACATTCGGGAGTAGGATTATTGATAAATAAAAGATAACAAAAACAAATAGAAAACGAACACTATATAAACGACAGAATACTGCAGGTAATCATAAACACAAACGAGAAAAGGATACACTTTATAAGTGTATATGCACCCGATAACAGCAAAAATAAAGAAGAGAGGGAAAAGTTTTATGAAGAACTTCAAACGCTTATTGACTCCATTAACACGCAGGACCGGGTAGTGATTATGGGAGATCTGAATGCGAGAATTGGAAATGAGCCTATAGATGGCATAACACACAAATTTAACGAGGAAGTAACAACGGTGATTTATTGAAATTATTCTGCGCTACCAACACATTGAGAATTAACAATACGTTCTTTGACCATCATATGAGATACAAATATATATGGCAAAACTCAAGAGAACAAACGTCGGTCATAGACTACATCATAACCAACAGGGCAGTCCATCCGCAGAGCGCTATTAAGCTAGCAGGCACTTGGCGGCAGCACCATATCAGCCTTAGCAGGTCATTTGTAGCTTTCTTGAAGCTTTTTTGTTACGCTAGTCCTACTTTTGTAGCTTCTACCAGTTCCGATAAAAACGCGAAACTGCTAGCTTAAATATTAATTGTAGCGGCACAAGCTCGGGCCCGGCTAGTTTTTTGTAACTTTTTTGTAGCTTTTTTGTTACGTAGGTCCCATTTTTGTAGCCCTTACTAGTTCCGAGAAAAACGCGAAACTGCTAGCTTTAATATTAATTGTAGCGGCACAAGCTCGGGCCCGGCTAGTTTTTTGTAACTTTTTTGTAGCTTTTTTGTTACGTAGGTCCCATTTTTGTAGCCCTTACTAGTTCCGAGAAAAACGCGAAACTGCTAGCTTAAATTTAAATTGTAGCGGCACAAGCTTGGCCCCGGCTAGTTTGATGGGGGGAGGGGGGGGGGAGTGGCACGGCCTTGAACTTTGTTAATTATTTTGGTAAATATGTGAATCCCCAAGGGACATCTCGTGCCACGGGACTATTCCCTTCTCAATACAAACAGCCCTTCGTTATATGGCATACTAAAGGGAGGGGGGTCCCGCAGCGCAGGTGTGAATCTTCGATTTTCGGAAATTTTTTTAAGTCCCACAAGAGGGGGGGGGTGTGACACTTCGATTTTCGAAACATTTTCCCACAGCGGGGAGATGTGAGATTTCGATGTACTACGCTAGATCCTAGAAACATGTTCCATGCGCAGCGCAAGGGAATCTTAAGTTTTTTTTACATAACAAAGATAGCGCTAGCAGATATTTTTTACTTTGCAAATACGCGCCTGGAGCATAAAATAAAGACCGTCGATTTTTTGTCCGGCTTTTTTGGCATGAAGGTGGGGAGTGGAACTCGATCCGATAATATTAGGGAGGGAACTACGGGGCGGCAAAGTCTTTACTGTATAGCGGGAGAACGAAGAAGAGAGAGAGGTTTGGGCCGGTCTCAACATTTTTAGAAAAATATTTTAAGTTCTCGATGTCCATACAGTTCTCGTCTACGCGCGTTAGAATTGAAATCCTTAGGTAAAACGGCCGCGCGATTCAGTGACGGAACCCTCCCTTTCCTTCTCTCTACTTACACACGCGAGCGCGTCACACACGAATGGTCCCGATGCGTGTAAGTAGAGAAAGAAGAGGGGAGCGCTTCGTCGTTGAGCGTATCTTACAATTTTCACTAAATCCCAACATTCTCGAATAAAATTTCGCACAATTCGTCGTAAATCAAACTTTTGATTTTTCCTGCATGACCTCGTGTATTGACAATAGTACACACGTTCTCGGAAAACATTTTTGATGAAATTTTGTATACTTTGTTTCTAACACCACGTTTTTTTAAAATTGTAGGTCAATAACTTATGTAAGATTTTCATGTTAATATCTTGTCTTGTGTTCTGCAATTTTTCTGCGAGCGAAGCGATTCATTGGCTAGCTATATTCTGTCAGAGAGAATTATTTAAACTCTTAATTACATAATTCAACTTTCCCGCGAGTTCTGAAGTGCAGAAACGGCCGTCTATGGAAAAACGCAGGAGGGAGTGTGCCCATGCGCACATAACCAACACGCATGCTCGCGCACAGAGACACTCGTTACGCGCGCAACAATATAAGTTGTTGTGATGCGCAAACCTGTCAAAACCAATTTCCACGCTAGTACTGAAAAGTGCTTGCCGTACCGTGATTCTTCACTTTAAGTTTTTATGAGTTTTTCAACCCAACAGCGCAAAGAATACTACAAGGAAAAAACGCATAGAATAGTCCCTCGTCTACTGATTTATATTAACCTGAGCGCCCAAAGTCAATAACGAGAAAGAACTCTAGATCAATAAATATTATCTTTTATTATTATTTTCTTTTAAGTTGTATATCTTTTTCCGATTTATGTAATAAATAATAAATACAATTATTCCTTTGCGTAGGCTGTTTATGTTTTGATGACAATCATGTAATCATGGTAATTGAAGAAATGCTTTCTTCATCTTCAAACAGTTCTTAAAGACTTTGTAACAATTTCTATTATAAGAATCCATATACTCGACAATTCCACGGAAATAATAAAATCAGTAGTGAACAATACCAAGCGTTGTCAGACAAACTTACTCAGGCGACCATGGCTTAACCTTCCGACCACATGCCGTCATGTGGGGCATGTCCATGGATCGCACATATAGCTGACCATTTTAGGTACTTATATATGGAAATTTCCCCTCAAAGCAGCGGTTTTTTCTTTAAAAAAATGACGAGGACAAGCCGGTGAAATTAAAAAAATGACACCTTGGCATCTATAGTGCACAAACAAAAAACTTGGAACATGTTTATGTATGTAGAAAAGTATTGCACTCCTCAAATGTGAATATAGTTGTGCAATTCACCTTATTCTCGATATCCTTAATCAGCACAGGCTTAGAACTATGTCCTGATTACCACCTAAGACTGGATGGTCTCGCGAGATACACTCTATAAACATGTTCTATATTAACAATTTCAGCGAGAGGTACATGAAGGGGTACTTGGCCTTGTTGATTGGTTGAATAACTCAGTACATTAGGGAACGGTGTAGGAAAGATTGAGTATGTGAGTGAGAAAAGAGAAAAATGAACATATAGTTACCGCAATTGCTCCAATCATCAAGTCGCATCAACGAGAGAATGCGTCTGTAATAATATTAATGAACACAGGCAATATGCTAGGTTTGCGCAAATAACGAAGGGCTGTTTGTATTGAGAAGGGAATAGTCCCGTGGCACGAGATGTCCCTTGGGGATTCACATATTTACCGAAATAATTAACAAAGTTCAAGGCCGTGCCATTCCCTCCCCCCCCCCCCCCCATCTAACTAGCCGGGTCCGAGCTTGTGCCGCTACAATTTAAATTTAAGCTAGCAGTTTCGCGTTTTTCTCGGAACTAGTAAGGTCTACAAAAATAGGACCTCCGTAACAAAAAAGCTACAAAAAAGTTACAAAAAACTAGCCGGGCCCGAGCTTGTGCCGCTACAATTAATATTTAAGTTAGCAGTTTCGCGTTTTTCTCAGAACTAGTAAGGGCTACAAAAATGAGACCTACGTAACAAAAAAGCTACAAAAAAGTTACAAAAAACTAGCCGGGCCCGAGCTTGTGCCGCTACAATTAATATTTAAGCTAGCAGTTTCGCGTTTTTCTCGGAACTAGTAAGGGCTACAAAAATGGGACCTACGTAACAAAAAAGCTACAAAAAAGTTACAAAAAACTAGCCGGGCCCGAGCTTGTGCCGCTACAATTAATATTTAAGCTAGCAGTTTGGCGTTTTTCTCGGAACTGGTAGAGGCTACAAAAGTGGGACTAGCGTAACAAAAAAGCTTCAAAAAAGCTACAAATGACCTGCTAAGGCTGATATGGTGCTGCCGCCAAGTGCCTGCTAGCTTAATAGCGCTCATCCGCAGGCAGTACTAGATGTACGAACACTTAACTCAGCCAATGTGGGTAGTGATCACAAGCTCCTCCTTTGTAAATTAAGACTACACATTCCTACTAATACGAAACCTAAACCTTATTTCATAACTAAATAACATCCTTGACGCAGCTAATGAAGCTTTAGGAAAAAGATGCATCAAAGTCAATAAACCAAATAAGACACCTTGGTTCACAACAGAGGTGAAAGAATTAACTAAAACAAAAAAACAACTTTACATCAACTACCTTCGCAATAGAAACGAAGAAAACTGGTCTATGTACACTAGAGAAC
Source organism: Agriotes lineatus (assembly GCA_940337035.1). Lineage (NCBI taxonomy): Eukaryota > Metazoa > Arthropoda > Insecta > Coleoptera > Elateridae > Agriotes > Agriotes lineatus. The sequence continues at coordinate 73,630 of CALNHX010002812.1, forward strand.
GCAACAGAGCTCATGCCCGAATAAAGAAGATAAAAGAAGACTATTGGGAAAGATATACAAAAGGGATGGAAAAAGATATGTATGGAAGTCAGAAAAATATATGGGGCATGTTGAAGAAAAGTAAGTTGGAAATAAAAGACACCACCCAAAGCAGTATGATCACTTTAGAAGAATGGAAAAATTACTTTTACACCTTATACAAAGCACGGGAAGAACAAGTGGAACAACTAATAGAAAATAAGGAAGACGATGACATAGAAGTAACGGAGCATTCTAAAATCCCTTCAAAACCGAAAAAGCCCCGGGCCGGACGAAATCACAAACGAAATGTTAAAATACGGAGGAAAACAATTACAAAAAGAAATCCTTACAATGTTCAAATCTATCGTAAGCAAGAGCGAAGTGCCAAATGAGTGGAAAGGAAGCACGACAGTCCCCATATACAAGAAAAGCCAAAAAACGTCTCCAGAGAACTACCGTGGGATAACCCTGCTCAGCAGCATGCTGAAAGTGTTCACTAAATGGATCTAGGAGGAGCTAAGCAAAACGGTGCAGATAAGAGAAGAACAGCAGGCCTTCCGTAGAAACCGATCAACCATCAATGCAATTTACATAGTGAAGCAAATACTTGAAAAATCTCTGGAATTTAATAAGCCCGCGTACATGTGCTTCGTAGATATGACAAAAGCGTTTGACCGAGTCCGCTTAGCAGACGTTATCGGAATAATGAAAAATAAAGGAATCAACGAAAGGCTAACTCAGCTGGTTTGTAAAATAAATCAACGCTGCAGGACGAATATTAAAGTAAACCACCAAATATCTGACGAAGTACAAATAAACACTGAAGTTAGACAAGGGGATTCCCTCAGCCCGTTTCTCTTCAATATGATAATGGATGCGATAATCGAAAAACTACCTAAAAGAACGGGCTATAAAATGGGCAACACGTACTTCCACATCGTAGCATACGCTGACGATGCAGTGCTCATCTCCGACAGCGAGGATAGCCTACAAAGATTGTTGTATGCCTTCAATTAAGAAGCCAAACAAATGAATATGGCTATTAACACGGACAAAACTAACAGCCTAGTTGCATCAAAGGAAATGACAAGATGTAAACTGGAGATTGATGGCAGAACCATCAAACAGGTCAAGCAATTTAACTACCTCGGCGCAACAATAACAAGCGAAGGAAATTTACAACAAGAAGTAAAGCAACAAGCCATAAAGACTTCGCGTATATCAGGATGCCTAAGAGACATCGTTTGGAAAAATAAGTATCTTAACACGGAAATCAAGACAAGAATATATAAAACTGCTGTCAGACCAATCCTAACATACGCAGCAGAAACTAAACCAGATACATCCAAAACAACACAGATGATGCGAATAGTAGAGATGAAAATAATACGAAGCATTCATGGAAAGACACTCTATGAAAGAAGATGTAGGCAAATGGACTAGACAAAGAAAAAAATCCTGGAGCAAGCATATAGATAGAATGGAGGACGACAGACTGGTAAAAAGCGCCAAACTCAATGAGCCGATGGGGAAAAGAACTCCAGATAGACCCCCAAAACGTTGAAAAGAATGTTGGACCTCAACATCAAAGGAGGCTTAACGGAATAAACAGGCAATGTGCCTACCAATATTGATCATCCATATATGAAAGAAAGAAGAAGAAGAACAAGATTTCTGTTGTGCTGCTTACACCGGTTGTTATTAGAGTTTCTTTGTTCCATTTTTCACGGCTGGTATTCCACCATATCTGCAGCTCTAGTTTCTATAAGTAAAGTCTTGAAGTAACTATCCCACTTGTCCATAGATATGTTTGAGACACTACTCTTTCTTGACAGTTTTTTATTGATCTCAAAAACCCCTTCGTGCTGCCTGATATATATGTTTCCATTGTTCCACATCTTCTTTCTGAGAAATTTGATAATTTAACAGGTTTCATTTAAAGAAAGTCGATAGGGTAACAATTCAAGAAATGTAGTGTTCTAACAAATGAATTAGATAATACAACCTACTCGATGATAAAGTCAATAGTTCAGTTTTCAAAAAGGAGTTATTTATTATTGTAGGTCGATTAGGTCAGTAAATCAAGTCGACAAGAAGAACTGCTTTCCTTACAAATTGAAAACAGTAAACACATAGTATTATACATGCTGCAGATACTGAAAACACATAAATCAACCTATTAATTCAAGTGGAGACATTAACAATTGGGACCTCGCTGAAATATTACCTATTTAAAATAGAAGCTCTTTCTTGGTTGTTGCGGAACAAAGTGTATGCCTAATTGTTGTTACTTGTTGATCTTTGTGCTTTTTTGCTTCCCAATATTTTAATAGTTAAGAAGCACTCAGTCGTAGATTTTATTGACATGATTTTTCGTGTCTCGTGCAAAGTTGAACCTATAAATTCTTTTCAATCACTACTGTGTGGATTTGGTTTATGGCGAAGTGACGTTAATGTCAGATTATTTCCACGCGGTTATGGCGGATGAGTTTAGCTGCCTATCTGGAAGCCAACATTTCTCGGGCCAGTCCTACTTCTACCTATGTGGTAAGTCACATGGTCAATTGTAACTCTCTCTTTCGCTTTGGCGGCCGTTCGCAGAGTTTTCCGCTGTTTCTGCGGCGTTGAAGATTTCTGCTTGCCGTGATTTGGTAATATAACCTCACTTCTCGTTGGGCCACGTTGTATGTTAACTTCATCGGAGCCGTTTGTGGCTCGATAGATCTCTCCCATTATCTTTACTGCTCTTTTTATGTGCCCTCGTGCCACTTTCTACCTGTGATTAAGAGTTCCTAGAACTGGTTTGTTTGTCTTTTTAGAAAGGTCCCGTTTCCCAGCTGTTTTTCTGTATAAAACCACTGTGGGTACTTTACGACAATTTACTTGTGGTAACCTAGGCTTGTAGCCTTCGAACCAAATGCGACTGCTCCTGTTTTTAAACCACATCGACCTCTGCCTTATAACATTACATTATCAAACAGTATTGCTCACAATGGGAACTCCTCAAGCCCCCTCAGGTTTTACTAACCTGCTATTTACGTCATTTGCTGTTACGATCCTTTTTTTCGTCCGATGATTGCTGGTTTACAGTAATATTAATTTAGAGTTAGTACTATTAAACCTGATGCACTCTATTCTGTTAAAAATTACGATTTTTATGCTGTATGTAATTAGTAATGTGTTATTAGTTAGTATACACATTGATATGATCCTGAAATGACAAAGCATTTAATAACTACATAATAATAAATCAGCTTAAAAGTAATGTTCCCAAAAAGGAAATGGATTGTGGTAACTTCGTTTTATCACTGGGATTTCTATTTCTTACAACGGTATTTGCAGTTCATTTGTAAATAGTCCACTTATGATTGCAATTGTAATACAAATGAGATTTATCTGAAAGAAGTAATTATTATCGTAAAATGTAACACAAAAGTTTAATTCTTACATATTTGGTTTAAAAAAAGGTCAATGTCGTCATGTAGTTGGAGACATACACAAAACTGTTAACCTAAAATTATAATTAATGACAACTAGAAAATTCGTAACGATTAAGAATAGAAATCTTCATTGTCAATGGTTTTGGTGGGAATTTTAAAATAACAGAACAAATGGGGTGCGAAAATTTATAAAAATTAGATTGACAAGTCCAAGTTAAAACAGATACATAATGTCATACGCATAAATAGTCATCTACGAAAGAATTAAGTACGACATTGAAAAAACTAAGTGAGTGTATAAACTTATACTACAAAAGGAATTGCTGCCAACCACGAGAAGGATAGCTGTTGCAGAGATCAAGTGCAAAGGCAAACACAGAAGATAAAAGAGCTCGAAGACAGAAGATTGCCAAGTAAGTCTATTAAACTTAAATTATAAGCAGAACAAATATAAAAAGAAAACAGAAACAAAAAAAGATTTATCTGCTACTTACAAATAATAAAATTGAATTCAATTGGACAAATTTGATAATTTATCATTGTAAACATACAGTATAATTAGTCTAAAATTGATTTGAATGAAATTAAGTATTTGTCAAATATTATAAACAAAGGTGATAAACATATGATAAACGCAGATTTCTTTTAATAAACATAATTGTCTCATATTTTGCAGTAACCCAGAAATATAAGAGTCTAATAACAAAAGTTATTACAATTGCATGCTCAAACTGTGGATCAAAACGGTAATATTTAGAACGCAATTTTTGATAAAACCCTGAGAATAATATTTATTTTAAATAAAATATAATAAAAGCTATTAGACCACAGTAATATTTTACCATAAAGTTGTGTTTTAGTTACTGCAAACCTTTCCTGATCTAACTATTAGCTGCGTTTGCTATAGGTAATACATCTATCGACTATATTTTTGAGCTTACGAGTTCTGTGCACTATCGTGGGAATATTTGTTGTATTAAAAGCTCTGTGGCACTCTTTGTTATTTTATTGGATTTAAGCTATTGCAAAAGAACTCATGCCGTATCCAGTGAATCAGTCGGTTCTCAGATATATCCATGTAGTCATGATAATTTGAGATAAATATTGAAAACTCATACCAGGTATCGAAGCTTAAAGTATAAAATAGCATGGGAAGCGTAACCCAAACATTGCTGAATTATTTAAAACACTGAATCCCTCATTTTATTCATAACCATTACATTACATTACACTCTATAAACGCATGGGGAATATAATAATATTTGAAAACTATGACCACATTTTCATCTTCACTTGTAGACTTAAGCAACTTACACGGATTTTTAAAAAATTGCTATTGCATTTGAACAACTTTAAAACGTTATTGGAAAACAATATCGCATACTTTGTGCAAATTTAAATTTTACTGTAGCACTACTTTGTATATTTTTAGTGTGTTCACCTGTTCGTACTATGTGATAATTAAAGCAACCGGAGTGCAACAATTTCAGTTCAATTTCACAATTACGTCTGCTCAGAAGGGCGCTTGGGATTTTATACATATTTCTCAGGAAAATTACGTGCTCGCAACGCTGCATTTCGTTTTTTGATAAAGCATACTTTAATTTAAAAGTTAATTACTAAAACAATGCAAGTAAAAATGGGAATATTAATGGGTTATTCATTCGTAGCTAAATCGATCATATGAAACTCTAAAACTCCGCGCAATTATAATTACCACTCTTGTCGTTCATAAATTTCAATATCGCTACAAGCAATTACTATTTTACAAGGCACTTTGCAGCCACAATATTATTGTTACGAATTTTACTATTGCCGCATTAACATGCGGAAGGAGTTAACATTGAGTTCGATTAATTGTAAACCTGCGAGCACGTTTTTGGTGCACAGAGAGATTTCCACGCTGCTAATTATATGCAAGAGTGAAAATGGAATGAAAATAAATTGAATAGTTAATAGTTGCAAAGGCAATTAGCGTGCTGGACTAGAAAGGCAGAAACAATCGCGGGTTGAGCAATTAAGAGCAGAAATTATACAAGGAAATCCATAATGTAATACAACTAATCACTAAATACTCCTTTCTTGGGATGCATAACCAATGTCTAATCGAAATTGTAACAGACATCAAAAATTGCAAAAGCACAAAGAAATTTATCAGTAAATAGCTGTTTCTGGAAAAAATATATCTGATAAACACGAACCGCGACGTTTCATCCACTAGTAGTAGACTTAGCCCTGTGGAGTATCGTACGGAAGACCATCCAATCGATCAAAGCGTTCTATTATTATTATAAGTAAAAAGAACTTGAAACACTGCCTTGACGAAGAGCATTTGAATGTATTGTTGAGTTACGAGTAAATCGACCTATTTAGGCCCCAAGAATCTACGGTTGAGTCATGTCACACACATTTTATGGACCTTGATTCTTCTGACTACATTAGTTTGATTAATACTACACAAATCCTGACAGAATTGCTGTAAAACACGAAGATATTTCAAGCTTCTCCATTAAATTAATTTAGTTTTCCAGAAGACGAAATGTAGCAAAAGCTGGCACCTCAGCAGCCTTCAGCAGGCAGATGACAAATTCGTGAAATTAGGGGAGCAGTTAAAGTTACGACCTGCGCGAACAGCACAAACGTCGCAACAAATTGCTGGGGCTTGTAATTAAATTAATTACACCAGCACTAACAAATACAGTGCTTTATAACGCCGCTGTAATTGTTTAGTCCAGTAATTAACTGCACACATTTTGCGAGCTCCTGTTTGGGGCTGCACGTTATTCTCTGAACCTTCGGGCTCCGTTGCAATAATGACGTCGGCTTAAACAAGTGTGTCCGTTCATGTCCAATCCGCGATCAAAATTCGGATAATGCTCCGAGTTAATTTGCTGGCCCGACTACATGCGGGAATATCTATTTAATTAACGGCGACGCTGCTTCTGCTAACGCAATATGTCCGGGATTACGGGAATTATAAGTATTCCCGAGGGATTATCAGGATCGGCGTTGTACGAGTCGAGCCTGTTTTGCATATCTGCAACTTCCAGACAGAACTGCCTCTAAATTGCACTAATCTTAATTTTTGTAGCATTAAACCTAGCTGTTGGTTTATTAATATCTTGCCACTGCAGATGCATAATTTCTTTTGGCATACAGGGTGTCTCAAGACCAGTGAAAAGCAGTAGTTTTTTTCGTTCTCCTGGTAAAACAAAAGCATCTCAGTGATAAACTGAAGAACTACGGTACGTAGTCCGACTGCAGCTGGAAGCAGTTTTTGCAACGATACAGATTCATCTGATGGTGTCTACACACTAGAAGCAGCAGGAATGGGGAACCGTTACTGCACAAGAAAAGTACAAAGTTTTTGCACAACGCTGAAGCTCCAAACATAAATAAAGGATAATAAATTGTTATATAATTTCATTTTAGTATGGGAACCTAAATATCGTAGACAAAATAAGTACGACATTTTATTCAATTAAATAACATTTTCACTCAACACCAGCAGATCAAAAAGCCATTAACCGCTAAAGAAGGCCTTCAAGAAGATATAGAACATCCGTTCATTGAATTATATAAAAATAGTAGACATAAGAATATTGCAATAGAAAGGTTCACATATTTATAAAGCTTTACAGAATAAAATTAAACCAACATTTAATGCCTGAATTGTCTTGCTATCCTGTTAACTAAAATTATTGCATAATAAATTGGTTCTCAATGTGGACGATTAATTTAATCATTGCATAACTGTCTCATTATATTTATGTATCCAAATATTAGTAAACCGACGATTGTAAGTGCAAAATATCAAACTGAAGTTAAAATAAAGAAATCGCTAGTTACGGAAAGCTTCTAATAAGTAAATATTGAAAACACTGGGAAAGATATATAATTTATTGTACTGAATGGAGGTGTTGGTGTTTTTATTGTATGGAGTGGAATATTTTTTGGCATATATACATGATATATACCTATGATAAGATGGCAGCAAAGTGTTAAGAACTAAAAGTTACTCTACGTATTTTTCGAATGTCCTGCGTCGTGATTGTTTATTTAGCCGTGGGTCGCTTGACTAAGCGCTAGAGGTTTGCGGATATGTAAAATGCTAGCGTCACCTTCGTTTTCTTGCTTACCGACTTTGAAAGTGTTTGGTACGTGCTATACCGACGCTTCTTATGCCACATTTTTTTCACGACTCGCGCAAAACGGAGAATGGGATTTCACTACACTCACTAGTGAATTTAATTTAAAAGCGACGTCTTGGAAAAGTAATTCCTCGCCAGGATAATGCATTAGTTTACTCGTATTTCGTTTGGAGACCTAGGGTTTCTTTATTATAATTAGACTTTTGGAGTAAGACACATGTTCGTTTTTGCGTGCCCTTTCATTTCAGCGAAAATGTTGTAACATTCTCGATATTTTGCAGTTTTTACCTTGGGATATAATCTTAACCTCACTTCTTGAGACCTCGTGCCTATTTATCCCCGGCTTTGATGGGCATCTAAGCACACGTCGTGGAAGCTGCTCCCGTCTATTAGCTATTCTGCCTTGAACCACTGCTGGTGCCTTACGTGTTGGTGCCCCTGGGAGGATTACGGAAAAGCTAGCGTTTCGCTTATGTAACTATTAGTATTCTAGTGGTTGTGCCACCATTCTCCACTAAGATTCCTCAAATCTCCTCGAGCTGTACTTGTCTTTTACTTGTCTATGTAAATTTTAATTTGTGGTATTCCAAGTTGCGTTCATTGAGCCAACGTCCCGACTGCCATTCTTCGTATCTTCTCCAGTTAAATTAGATACAGTGTTTATACTTCGGGTGTACCCTACTCTATTAACTTTATGTGTACTGGTCACAGCGAACTTTATGATCTGGTCCGTAATAGAGTTTTGTATCAAAATGTATACAGGGACCTATTACACTTTCTTTCAGTGTATGAGTTCTCGTTTCCATCTGGGAGCATAAGAGACTTTTTGGGGCACTTGGCAATTTTAAGTTGAATTTAAGCTTTGTATCAGAACCCAGCCTTCTTCATTATCACTAGTTGGACCTCATATGTACGAATGTAAATTAAATTAAATTGAATTAAATAGAAAGCTTTAGTATCAAAATTCTGATCCTAAGAGTGACGACAATCAAAAAACGGTTTTGACGTATACGGAGTGCTTGTAGATCGCTAGACAATCCGTAACTTCGTTATTATAGAGGCAAAAAAAAATATTTATTTAAAATAGGCTATAACTTATGTTATGTTATGACAAAATCACTAACAATCGAACAAGAAAAGAACAACAAATTCCACTTGGCTTTAAACATTGCGCATGGCCGAATTATCGCACCAAAAGTACTAAAACAATTGAAAACTATTTTTGTAATGGAGCAATATGAGTTTCATTAAAGAGTTGCAAACTATAGTAAAAGAGCTTTCCAGCGATATACGGTATTCGCCATTCTCTTAAAACTAGCCTTTAAAAAATTTAAAAATAGAAAATAGAAGAGTCTGAGACAGTACCCTATAATAACACATTAATACTGCAGCAAAACATATAAATATTCACTAGTACTACTAATGAGATAACTATAGACCACAAAAACTCAACGATGCAATTGTGATCAGTAGAAATACTGAGACACAACTGATGCAAGCGACCCTTGGCTGTCAATGCTAGGTCACTCCGCCACGTCACACCTTCAGTGACATGGCGAATGGGTTTGGAGTTGAGTCAGCTGCTTGCGGGCCAAACAAGCGTTGTTATGTAGAAATGACTATCGCTCCACGCTTGACGCAAAACTTCGGTTTTTGGAACTTTTAGAACTGCGAATTTCGGATAAGGAATTTTGGATTTGTACAACATTTGATAAACCATATGTTGCGTAAATAGGGCGATCAGTTATTGCGACTTATTTTCTGACCAGCTGCTGTTACAACAACGATTAAAGACTACTGTTAAAAACTCCAGGCCTCATGTTACTCATAAGCTTACTGTGTTTCCACAAATTTCCACGTTTGAGCTGGTAATTTTGGTGTTAGAAGATTTTTACATTATGCATTTGAAGCTTGTTTTTTGTACGTATTCCATGTAAATGGCAGTAGTAACAGCATTAACCCCCTAAATTCTAAATTTCGAATTTTGTTTATTCCGAAGTATACCTAGTATTGACGTGTGGTGGCATATTATACTAGCACAAGTTACTCTTTGAATGTGTCACTATATGAAGGTAAATATGACGATAATAAAGAAACAGTTGTTAAAGAAATGGCTAAAGCATTCAAAAAAAGAACTTATAAAAATAAAGCTTTAAATAAAGGAAAAAGTGATGGTGAAGTGTGGCGAAATTGAAATATAAAATTGAAACGTATGTACAACCAAAATTAGTAAGATTTATAAGCACTATGTACAACCCTGTAAGATGTACTGCTGTGTCGAAAACTCATAAAGAATGCTACAAACAACAGGTTTTTTACTCCACAGCTATAGCTGCTACGTGGGAAAAACTGCTCTATTTGATCAACTTAGCATGGAAAATTCTATTCTATTGCTTTGATGGCATTAGGACACTGTTATAAGTTAATAGACCCGAAAGGTTATGAACACTCTAGGGTAGTTCAGAACGTTAAGGTTCAATTAATACACAAGCATATAGACTAACATCAAATATAAAGCTTCTATTGGTCTTTGTATTACATTCTAAGTCTTAAAACTAAAATTAATTTAAAGAACGTATGTACCGCGGTAGAATATTACCTTGTATTAATAAAGAGTTTAGTGATAACATAAATAATTAAATAGGACAAATCACCACAATACTCAAGGTATTTGTATTGTATAAACTTTGCCTGTCAGTATTTTAGGCTAATCAAAATGAAATGTATTTATTATACTTCAATAAAAATAGTTAACTGCCCCTTTTTATATTTTATCGAATTGCAACAACATTCTGGGCTAGCTCCGGCAAGAACACAATACTACACTCTCAGGTTGGGTTCAAATCTTAGTTTTATTTGAAATTTTGTTTAGAATATTTGATTCAGCGTAGCTCATATGTGAAATTTTAGTACAACAGCTCGACTAGATTGGGTTACTCATAACGTCACAGATTTGACATTTACTACAAAATGTCGTTAGTGCATATAGCGTGTATTTAAAGATTCAAAAGTAAAGTTCTGTAAGGAAACGTCAGGTAAATTTCAGGTATGACGTCAAACGACGCTAGTTGTCTTTTGTTCTTGGCTTCCTATGATGGCCTCAAATTCTTGCAAAAACCGTAATTTCTACTGACGCCATGCAAATTACTCGAACTCAGACGAATCTGGATGCTTAGAAACACGACTACTCTCATCCGCAAAGTGTATTCTTGGAGTCCACCAGCTTTCCGGGCTCCAAACACTCAAAAAACATGCCAACCCCTTCCTTATAAATTCTAGCCGATCTGGGCTCGAAGATGGTGCTAGGTGACGCTGACGGCTTTATGAGCTTGAAGTCGCTTCGCTGGCCTCAAATATTCTTCTGGAATGTCGGTACACACCCCCTTGGCCTGTTGGAATGGAGACCCCTGGCTTCTGCGGCTCAAATGGACCGGTGTCGAAGATGGAAATTCTCAGGTGTCCGCTGCCGTTTCACAGCTGAAGTCGATTTGGTAATTTTATATTTTTTATGTCGCACAAACTTCTGCTAACACTTTCACTAATGCCTGGTCACTTATAAACATCATTGGTATACTTTTTCAACTTGGGAAGTAATTTTTATTGTATTTAAACATAAATTTAATGGAGCACAATTTTGCCCCAAACTAGTCAATTTACAGCAATTCTTTTTTTACAAATGAACATCGCGTTGCTTGGTAACCGCGATATGATATTGTTTACGAGAAATTAGTTTTAGTTACAATTTTTACATTAAGGGATAGAATTTGATAACATGTTTCTTAAATCTAAAATTGTCTTTATTTCTTATAACTAAAATTATACTTTCTCGTCACATAAAACGTTTTTTTAATAATCACTGCTCTGCTATAATCACTTAGTTTTTAAAATGCACTTGACACTTGAGTTCAATTTAAACACGTCACTGGATTTTCTTCAATTCAGTTGCCCTCGTTGTCTATTGCTCTTTGCAAATTTTATCTTATCTTGCTTCGATTTCCATCTACCTTTCAGCTTGTTTGCTTTTCACTGGCCTGTATGTTTATTACTAATTCTACGCTCATATTATGCACATAACCAACCCTTTGTATTATTTACTTTCATTTGGTCTGGCTTCAATTATGCTCAAACCTATTATATTTAGTTATTATATTATTAGCCATCTTAAATCTTTCTTTTCCTCCAACTTCAAATTTAATCCCTCTAAAATCTGATTTGCTTATGTTTGCCTTTATCCCTCTAATTATGCTTCTTGCATCTCATTTCCAATGCATTTAATAACTTCAACTACTGTTTCGATTGCAATTAAATAAAATATTTTTTTGTATTCGCTCCCCAAACTGGTTACTTTGGAAACTGTCTAGGATCCTCAAAATGGACATTTAGAGGCCTTGTACTTAAAGTCGTCAGGGCAACATTTTAGCGGACTCAAACATTAGTTGCCATGACGACTTTAAGTACAAGGCCTCTAAATGGCCATTTTGAGGATCCTAGACAGTTTCCAAAGTAACCAGTTTGGGGAGCGAAAAATACATTTTCGCTCGGCCTCCTAATATAATGCCGCTTTAACGGTAATTGAAACTTCATATTACAATGTTTGGAGAGCTAATACAAAAAAACGTTGTATGCAACACGTCCTCAAATGGCTTTAGAGGACTCATCTTCATATTACGGACTCGGCTGTGCTTCGCTCCGCCTCGTCCGGAAACATTACGACTCGTCCCCTAAAGCCTTGCTTTGAGGACTAGTTACATAAACTACTATTGTTAAATCCGGTTAGGAATTCTTAGATTTTTCAATACTCAATTGGATGCGGAAAAGTTGATATTTTCCAAACTAGAATGGAAAAATACGACAAAAAAGAATCAATGCAAACTTTATTTTTTATATATGTTAACTACAAAATTAGAACAATTTCCACTAATAGCACACGGCGACAGCAGCTGTCACACCGTAGCCCACGGCGACAGGCGCTCCGCTCCGCTGCTTAGAGGATTTAATTAAATTAAAAGTTTTTCGTACCTTATTTGTAAATAAAAACCGGCCTACGATCTAAGTTCTAAGAATTTGCAAACTTTTAAGCCATCGTACAGCTCAATCGGTCCAGTATCTTCGGAGGAGATAGCGAACATAACATAGAAAGAAAGGCAGAAAGGCAGGAAGAAAGAGAGCAACGATTTTATGTTATAGGATAATTAAATAATGAGTAACTTTTTACCGGATTTAACAATAGCTTGTGTACAATACGTTGGGAAAAACATGTTTTTCCGTTTACGACGTGTTTTTTCTCGGCTAACGCCTCGAAAAAAATCTCACGTCTAAAACGGAAAAACAACACTTTTCCCAACTTATTGTACAAATAGCTATTAACGCTGTGCTTTAATTGACTTTGTTCAATATTTTTCTCTGCATACATAGCCAAATTATGAGCTTAAAACCATCTCAGTACATGTTAAAACGATAAATAAAAATGCTTTCGGGTCGGACCGATACGAAGCTATTCCTGGGAGTTCTGCAGTCGACCAAACGTGGAATATGTTTGGTATGCCTGATAACCCCTGAACGGCGCCGAAAAATGTTTGCCTAGTACTGCACGTTACCTTCTGCGGATATTTCTGTAATTAAATCTGGCGGAGATTTGACCTGGGGAACGCCTCGATCGTCGCAATTTGTGAGTTTGTTGTAACCTCTCCGGAGGCGAATTTGTTGTCGTTTTTTGTGACACAATGTCATAGAGTTGGTGTAAGGACTGGTTTGGGGGCTGACACTGGATCCGGTGACCAACAAATACGTTAAGGATGAGTTTCATGTTTGCTCTTTGATATCGGAGTAGGCAAAACAAAGCGAGTTCAGGAAGTTTCTGGTAGCTAGGGAAGGCTGAGTCCATGGACACAAGTCTTTTCAGCAAGCTGGGTGTTCTCACTTTATACCTTTCTAGGTTGTTTTTCTGGTGAAAGCTTTGAAAGAAACTCCGCTGGTCATGGTTGTGAGCATGATCGAGTGGCGCTGTAATTCATTGCTTTGTGAATGCTTTTCTCTCGGGCTAACTTGGGTTGTTTTTTCTTTTCCATTGTATTTCTATTCATATATATGTTTCTTCATTTTTTGGAGGTGACTGTGCCATCGTTTTTATCTATTGAGTTTATTCTAGCTTTGTTTACATCCATCCTTTGTCGCTGCGTACGCGTTCCATTTGGGAGCTGCTACTGAACTCCATTTTGAGAGCTTTCAGGTGGTTTCTCTGAAATGCATTTGTCCAGGCTCCAAATGCATCTTAGTATAAATATTAAATGGTATTGAAGCCATACAGTAGCCTTCAAGTATTTTCTTGATATGCTAAGTGGCTTCAACCTTGTCTAGCTGATAGATAGATCGATACCAACGTAAACAAATCTGCAGAATACGAAGAGTAATTCAAAGCTGAGGCTTAATCGCTACCAATTATATAAACTGGATTATCCAGGTGCCCAAGTCCACAATGGAATCCAAAATTTAAAAAAAAGGAAATGCATTCCATGCGAAAATTCGAAAATCTAGAAAATTCTAGAAGAACTAGAAAAATCCCTTTAGGTAACCAAAAACGTGCAAATATCGTACAGGCAGCTTTGGAAAAACCTAACTACTTCATGACTTCAGGTGTACAACTGCTCAGTGTTCGTATCTCCAGAGGAAGTGCTGATTTATCGAAAACTATCAAAAACCACCGTTGTCTTAGTAATCCCCCTTACAAGCTGTTTCTCCCAAATTTCATTTGCTTTCTTTCTTTTTGGGGTTCCGTCTCCTAACGGAGGTTGGATATCATAATGGATATCTTGATTTTGGACACCGCTGCTCTGAATAGGTTTATCGAGGAACAATTGTACCACTCTCTTAAGTTCCTAAGCCATGATGTCCGTCGTCTTCCTGGATTTCTTCTTCCCGATATTTTGCCCTGTATAATCAGTTGAAGCAGTCCATACCGTTCTCCTCGCATAACATGTCCGAGATATTGCAGCTTTCTGGTCTTTATGGTTCTAATTAGTTCTCTCTCTTTGTCTATCTGGCGTAAGACTTCTTCGTTTGTTTTTCTTTCTGTCCATGATATTCGCAACATGCGGCGGTACACCCAAAGTTCGAAAGCTTGGATTTTATCTGTATCTCGTTTTTTGAGCGTCCATGCCTCCATTCCGTACAAGAGGATTGTGAACACGTAGCATCTCGCAAGTCGGGTTCGGATTTCCAAATTTAGATCTTTGTTGGTAAGTAGGTTCTTCATTTTCATAAAAGCAGCCCTGGCCATTTCTATTCGTGATATTTTCTTGCGTTTGATCATTATTTTCGTTTATTATTGTACCCAGGTATTTATAAGAACTGACTCTTTCAATTTGGATGCTGTTTATTGTTAGATGTGCTGGATATGCTAGAATTGGTTTTTTAGAGATTACCATGAATTTTGTTTTCTTTGTATTGATTTTCAGGCCATATTCTTGACTGATTGTATTCAACCGTTCGACCATTCTTTGTAAATCTGAGATATCGTCGGCTAGCATCAGTGTGTCGTCGGCATATCTGATGTTGTTTATAGATTTACCGTTGATTGTTATGCCAGCGTTTACTCCATCCAGTGCTTCTTCGAATATGGCTTCGGAGTATATATTAAATAGCAGAGGTGATAACACACATCCTTGTCTTACTCCTTTCTGTATCTCGATGTTTTCGGTTATCTCATTATCTATCTTGATAGCTGCCGTTTGATTCCAATATAGATTTTGTATAATTCGAATGTCATGTGCATCGATTCCTTTGTCTCTAAGTATTTGGATTAGTCTTTCGTGTTGAATTGTGTCAAACGCTTTCTCGTAGTCAATCAGGCATATGAATACATCATTGTTCATATCTAAGCATCTTTGTAGTAAAACATTTGTTCCGAATAACGCATCTCTAGTTCCTAGTCCGTTTATAAATCCGAATTGTGTGTCGCTAATCTCCCTCTCTAGCTTCTTGTGTATTCGCAGATGTATTATTTTCAGAAATATTTTAAGTGTGTGACTCATGAGGCTTATAGTCCTGTAATCAGAGCAATCTTTCGCGTTGTGTTTCTTGGGCATTACTAAGAATGTTGATTTCCTCCATTCTAGAGGTATTTCGCCTATTGTATAAATCATGTTGTATAGATCAATCAGATGTTGTAATTCTTCTTCTTCAATTAGCTTAATAATTTCACTGAAAACCTCATCTGGTCCTGCTGCTTTACCGTTCTTCGTATTTTTAATTGCATACTTTATCTCTTCCTTAGTTATTTTTATTGCGTTGGTGCCGATATTTATTTCTTGTAGTTTTGCTCTGGTATCTCCGAACAGTTCTTGTAGATATTCTTCCCACCTCTTTATCTTAAGTTTGGGATCTAGGATGATATTACCGTCTTTGTCCCTCAATAGGCCACATTGCCTCTTTTTGCCTAGTCCTGCGAGTTCTTTCACCTTTTTGTGTACGTTGAATGTGTCGTAATTTGCCTGTAATGCTTCTATTTCCTTGCATCTATCCGTCATATATTTCTCCTTTGCTTGCTTAATCTTTTTTTAATATGTGCGTGTATCTCTCTGTATTTTGTGATATCGTTATTCTTGTACTTACGACGCGTTTCCATTAATTCTAGTATTTCTGAAGTCATCCATTCTTGCTTCCATTTTGTTTTCTTGATGTTTAGTTTGTCTTTTGCTTTGTGCATCAATGCTTTTTTCATATTTTCCCACTTGGTGTTTACGTCATCGTTTGGGTCTTCTGCCTCTCGGATTTGTTGTAGATTTTTCTGGATGTCTTGTTTTATCTCTGTTGTTATGAGATTGTCCTTTAGTAGTTGTCGGTTTAGGACATGTTTATTATTTTTCCTTATGATCTTTTTTAGTCTTATATTGAATTTTACCACTACCGGGTTGTGATCTGATCCTACATCTGATTCCGGATATGTTTTTGCAGACAGAATTGAGTTTCTGTAGCGTTTGCTAATAAGTATATAATCTATTTGATTTCTTATTATTTGATCTTCTCTGTGTTTAGGTGATGTCCATGTATACAGTTTGCGTTCAGGTAGTTTGAACCAAGTATTTGCAACTATTAAATCTTTATCTTGACAGAATTCTACAAGTTTTTCCCCTCTATCGTTACGTTCACCTAATCCATACTGTCCAACACAATTGTCAACACTTCCTCTGCCTACCTTTGCATTAAAGTCGCCGAGAATAATTGTGATATCCTTCTTTTTCGTTGCTCTTAATATATCGTTAAGTTCTGTATAGAATCTTTCTATATCGACTTCATCCTTTTCTGCCGTTGGGGCGTATATTTGAATTATGTTTATTTTTCCTGCATGTGACTCTAGTTGTATCATTATTATTCTTTCGCTGTAGTGTATGACATTTGTGATGGATTTATTTATTTCTTTAGTTACTAAAATGGCTACGCCATACATGTGCTGTGAATCGTTTGTTCCAGAATAGTACATAGTTCCATTGTTAGTTGCACATTGTCCGTTTCCTGGCCATCTAACATCTGATATTCCTAAAATGTCTAACTGTAGTCTCTCCATTTCCATTACAACGTTATGCATCTTTCCTGATTGAAACATGCTTCTCACATTCCATGTCGCTATTTTTCTTGTGGGTGTTAATTTAGGTCTTTTGGCTAATGTCAATGCATTCCTCCCCGGAGATCCGATTGGAGGAATATAAACTCCGGAATACTTTGTATTGACTTTATCCATTATGATATATATACTAGGGATATCTGCTTGAGATCTTTAATGTTGTCGTTTCCCGTTGCGTTCAACATTCTATGCCGTTGGCCACTTCAGTGGTTCATCCGTCTTTAGGTCCGCTTTCACGAACCAAGGGCAATAGAGTGCCCTAACTGTGTTTGCTCATCCACCCTTCGGCTGTTGGCAATATACAGAGGACCGCTTATCCCGGCGATAGTTCGGTGTGCTAGTTTCGGTCCACCCCGAGTATTTTATTTCCTCGGTACCCGTTATATCTAACGAGCATTCCCCTATCCGCCACCCGGGGAGGCGCCCGATGGGGGACTAGCAACCCCTCACGGGTTTGCTTAATCCAACAATGATAATTGGGAAAAGAATAACGAAGCGATCACCGAATTACAAGTCCACCCTGAAGGACCAGACGTGAGCTCTCAAAGCTGTAGATTATTTTGTTGTTAACAATTAGAACAGAAATGACTCAAATAAAAGACAGAAAAGCTGATGAGCTAGTTTACTACTACAGTGGGACGAAATATTACTAGAGAATCTTACCATGGAAAAAAATGATTTAGGAGATGTGAGCCATAAAAATATTGTTTAAGCAAGACTTTTGTTTATAATTAAATAATTGAAAGTCAATCTTTCGTAACATACGTAAGACGATTCTCCATTTTTGGCGGCTGCATCAGTAACATTAGACATTTTGACTGCATTTTACATATCTATGTTCTAATGTTGCTGATAATGCCATCAAAAATTAAGAAACGTTTTATTAAATATGTTATGACAAATTGACTTTTATTTATTTATTTAAAATCGGCATTACAGTACCTCGAAATCGTCGAGAAAATACGAGAAATCGGCAGTACAGTAATCCATGGTTTTACGACTTTCTTGTAGGTGGCGAGACGACAGATAAACGTCAACCGACATTAACATAACCAACAAATGTTGGTTAAAATGTTGTAATTTCAAGATTTCTTGATTTTAAATAAAACATAATGTACTCCTCGGCACTGAAGTTTCTTTTTATCCCTCATGTGGTTAATTTACCTTGGTTCTACGGGCCTTGGCAACTAAATCCACATTCGGGATAAAAAGCTAAACTTCAGTGTCTTGGTATACAAACTACTCTTAATTATAAACAAAAGTCTTGCTTAAAATTTGTATGTAATCGTTTTGGCTTATATCTTCTAAATCATTTCTTTGAATTCTTGAAATGCCAAATTCTGCAATCAACTTACCATAGAAGGAAGATACTAAGCGACCGTGCTTCATTCACGGTGGCAATACGTGAAATTCGCGAAATAGAGCAGGCTATAAGCTAAACCCTAATAGAACACGTTTGATTAACTAAGACTGCGCGTTATATCACACTCAGATTGCCAAAATACGCCAAACACTGTAATAGCGGAAATTACCTTGCAGATAATTTCACTCCAGTGGGGCAAAAGATACTGCCTTCCACTCTCCGGGCTTCCAAACTTGATAAATAAAAGAAAAAGTCATTAACCTTCCAAAACGTCAAAACACTTCGCGCACAAACAAGCAAGTATTCAAATTACCAGAGCCAACCAAATGAAATAGCTCTTTCAGAGGGGCTCAACGCAATCAGAAAACATGCCATTTTGAAGTGAAGCTTATTCTTGCAGAAATCTGTTAAAAAAACTTTTAGTGAATCAGAAATGGAATCAGCCATGCCTTTTTATTCTTCATTTTCATGATTGCATTCTTATCTCTGTAGCATCTTCCCGAGCATCTTCCATGTTTGTTTGTTTATGTTTTCTTTACGATCCCCGGTTAATAGTAACTGATGGTTTACATTTTTGCATGGATTCAGTTTAATTGTTTAACTTTGTCATAAGTGCAGTATTGTTGCCACACTTACGTAATTTTTTGATCGATTCAGTAACCCTTTGTATTTCATATCTAACCCTATAGATTTCCTTTCTTTCTGGTGGAGTCTGTATAACTAATCATTGCATAAAGTACCGTTGTTTCTATATACAGTCTTCTCTTTCTGTTCTCCACCGCGGTTTAGTATTTCGCCTATTATTTCCCAAAATATGAACCAATCACACAAAGTGGCCAAGCACGTTGAAGGAACTGCTCCGACGGGCGGCAAATAGTTCTAAATTGTGTTAAACTTAGGTGTCTATATGCTGTGTTTGAAGAGATAATAAGTAAAATACTTCTTAGTCTTTTTCAATTTTTGAATAATGAAGTAACCAATTATGCATCAAGAAGAAAAAACTCAATCACAAACAAAATTCATACAATAACGGCAAATGTTAATTGGTACGAACGTTTACTCCATTTTGAAATCCCAGTGAAAATTTAGATTTTTTTACATGTGCATCACCTAGACAATCCATGTAATATACGTAAGTTTAAAGGAGTTGCTAGTTTTGTATCCCGGGGTTTTATTTTATAAAGGGTTAGCAAAGTGATTGCTTGCTTTGGCTCTACAGGCATCCTTAACATTTTACACCAACGCAACGTCTCGAAGGCGGTGATCCGTCTACGCGTATCGGCTTTAATTGTCTAGGTTTCCGCCCCATATACTGCTGTAGAATAGACAATCGTATTCATTGGTTTTATCTGAGTGGCTTTAGTTATATTTTGACCTTTACATAGGTGCGGTGGTAATGGTTGCTTTTTCCCTACTTTTTCTGTTTTTATTTATTATTCACATCCCCTTGCATTTGTTTATCTATATCTATAACATCTAGTCCGTTGATCATTCGCCTATATTGAAGATGTCCTTTTGCCAATAGTCCTCCCGTTTCTTCCACTGAGCTGATAAATTCGATTAATGTCGTCAGTATGGTGAAGAGATGTTAATCTTCTGCCATCACTCTTGTTTTACTACCTCATATTAAAAGCTCTTTACACTATATATTCGCCATAAATATTAAACAACAGGGGTGACAGAATACGCCCTCTTCTGACATCTTTTTGTACTTCAAATATTTCAGAGGTCTAGTTATTTACCCTAACTTGGACTTTTTGCATCATGATTTAATTATGGAAATGAGGGCTTTTAGAATGCCTATTTCCATAACTTCCCTGTGAAATAATCGAAACCTGAGAGTTTACGAACCACAACTCGTGGGTATGTTGCATTATCTCGCTACTTTGATTAGTTACGATTCACAATAGAGAGCACGCCTATTCGTGTGTGATTATTATGCCAGCCATTACGAGAATTTGCAAATGTTTAAAATGAAGGCCGTCGGCAACAACGTTATTTTAAAATGTTCAGAAAAGGTACCTATTGGTGCCATTTCGCAAAACTTGTGTAGAATATTTCTACATTTCACACATTAGGTGATCTTGCTGGCTGCTATATCGAACCATAAAGCTCATCGTTTAGGGCATTCTTGATTTATCAGTATATAATTGTTGTATGTACGTGTGTTATCCGTGCATAAAATCAACAAATACGCTAAATGTTGATTACGTTTTATTTTTAAACTAATTTATTGTGTATATGTCTAGATGAACTTATTATTCTAATAAAAGTAATGTTTTGTTTTGTATACTCGCCTTAACGCTGAAAATGTTGATCTTTGTATCGAGAGATTAAAAAAAAACGGTTCCTTAGCGGGCTGTGGAAATTCAACGTATGAATAATATGTTGGTGACACTGTACGTCAATGTCAAATTCGAGGTAAGCAGGTTAGGATTTGTGTCAGTTTGTGTCATAACTGACGGAAAACCTAACCTGATAACCTCGAATTTGACATTGACGTACAGTGTCACCAACATATTATTCATAAGTTGAATTTCCACAGCCCGCTGAGGAACAGTTTTTTTAGGATCTCTCGATACTTAAAAGTACTTTTAAACCCTACGAATTAAGTGTTGCCTAGCAACATATACCTTCTGTACTCATACCAATAAGGAAAACGTCAATTCCAATGACAGCGTTTGGTATTAAAAGTAATGTCTTTGAAGACAGCTGCAAGAGATGTATTTGCGAGAAATCAGTATTTATCCCTTGTAGTCAGTTATTGTAGTAAATTTTCATTTGTTTCTTTTTATATCAACTATTCTGATTGCAACATATTACGTAAATTACCTATGTCACGGGAAAAACATATTTTTAGTTCTGTTTAGGGTTTTTTTCATTGATTTTAAATTTGAACATTCTGTTCTATCTGAATTTAAATTTTGAAATAAAAGCTGCGTGTCACGTCGTGAGCGGCGTGTCACGCCGTGAACGTGAGTGAACGTGAGCGTGAACGTGAGTGTTTAAAGCAAGCGTGAAACGTGCGTGACGTGAGCGAAAACTCACTCACGCGTCCATCTCTACTTACGACTACTACAAAATTTGGATGTGAACAAGAGGATAGGCATTATCGTTAGTTTTAATATAGATTTTGACGTAACCCTAACTTCACTATCATTTTAAAAGTAAATATACATATCACTATAAACATAAACTTGTAAATGAAGAGGAATATAAACAAAACATTAATAGCCATGCAGATCTAGGAATTAATATAAGCATAAAAGCTGTAATCGCGAATATTAAATGTTTGACGATATTACTATTGATATATTAATATTGATAAATAATATTGATAAACTATGTAAAACATAAATTCGAATAAAGGAATTTTATTAAATTTACGAGATCCAAATGTCTATAGAAATGTGTAGTGTATGTACAAGTACAGTAATATGAATAGAAATATAAATTTGTATGTCAGTACGACTTTTCACGCTAACATGAACATAAAGATGAGTCGATATGTGAAATAAATAAAAATATTGCTATTGTGTAATCTCGATAAGAATATAAAATGGCTAACATAAATTTGAACTGAGAATGAATTAAAGACGAATGCTCAATATGGAGGAGGTTTTCTGAATAGTTTTAAATGTTCATTAATATTTTATTGCATTTCAAATCAATAATGAAGAATTAGTTTCCAGCAAATGCTGGAACAAGTAGAACTAAATGCTTTTAATATTATATGACAATTATATTTACATTTGGATTAATGGGATTTTAATTACTTGAACAATATAAAAGATAGAGGGCGATTACATATATGAGGGTTCAACGTTTTGGGACCTAGTAAACTTATTTTAAACCCTTAAAGGCGATTTAAAAAATGATAAACAACTGACCGCCAGAAAACCACTCGACCATATACCAAACACACAATTTTGTACGAAATCGCAAAAAGCCTCAAAAGGAAAAAAGAGAAACGCAGACCTTCGACAAGGTGTTACATATCGGCATATTCTATAAATTAACACCTATTATATTCTCTTAACATCTTTTTTATTTTGCCAATTTTATTCTAGAAAACACAAAGATAACATATTCGGCCTCTATTCTATACAATCCGGTGACCCACAGAGCAGGGTTCTTGGACTTGTCTTATATATCATCTATACTGCGGAATACCACCGAATGTCAACTTTTACTGGCGATGTTGTTATCATATCCACGCATATATGCAAATACGAAACGCCCAGCGGCCCATAATTGTGAATAGTTGAATAGACGATAAATATAGGTTGATATATACCATTAGTTCAAAAAGAAATTACATAAGGGTTAGCCATGTAAAATATTATTCAATCATAAATTTTTGCGATCTATGGTAAAAACCAATTTAATTGTAGCTTAATTGAATTTTCAATATAACCTTATGACAACAACAACAGTGGTGCCCGTTAATGAACTCTAAAGCTTGCTGTTGACATTACTTTTAGTTTCCGGGGTCAACCCTTATGTAATTTCTATTTGAACACATGGTATAAATCGGGGCAGGTTATATTCACAACACTCACTACAGTCTATCCACTTTTCAACATCAATTGCAACAACGATTAACTAGAAAAAAGCTCGTAGAAGTTAAGAGACCACAATTATATTTGTTTGATAATTGTTCTGGTTGCTTCGAAGGAACTTCAAATTAACATGAGAAAAGAAAGTACTTCATTAAAAAACATATCTGAACTCCTGGAATTAGATGTGGGGGTATGCCAAATAGTCTAACACAGGTGTTATGATTCTAGGACGAAAAATTAACGGACAAAAGAACCCGGACAAAAACACTGTATAAAAAACCTCTCGACTAAAAACCCTCCGAACAGAAAACCCTCCGGGCAAAACCGGACAAAAACCCGCCGGACAAGAAACCGTCGAACAGTAAACTCTCTGCACAAAAAATGTCTAGATAGAAACCTCCGGAGAAGCTCCAACTTCCCTCCGAACAAAAAACCACCGGACAAAAAAAAACTGTAGAAGCCACCCGGATAAGAAACTGTACCAAAAATAATATAAAAATTAACAACTAGTTGAGGATCGTGGATGACTAATTATTATTGTTATTATTTTCATTATTGAAAAATTTAATATGTCGGCACTTTTTCCTCGAAGGAAGCTGCTACTTATCTACCTAAAAAGTGCATGTCGGTTTCCTACTTAGTTTTGACATTTTGGCAAACGATGAACCGTGACGTCAACAGAAATGTTGAATTTTTCATTTTGCGACTGCAGCTCGGAAACTAAAAAAGATATTCGAATTCTGCTATCCCTCAAAAAGTTGACCCTCAACCCTCAACACATAATACGGTAGGGGTTTCAACCGGAGGGGTTTCTTTGCCGGATCTATATTTTTTTGGTCCGAAGGGTTTTTTGTTGGGCGGATTCTTTTCCAGGCTTTTTGTGCGAGGGTTTTTGTCTGGGCCGTTGTTTTTCCGGAAGAGGGAAGTTCTGTTCGGGGGTTTTTGTGAGGGGGTTTTCTGTCCAGGGGTTTTATGACCTGGGTTTTTTTTGTTCAGGGATTTTCCGTCCGGTTACGTGTGTGATACATAAGTTTCAATCCCAGCTACTTCGTGCAATTGTACCACGCCATAATACATCTGAAGTCGAACTGTTCATGAGAATCTCCAAGTGCAATATATTCAAAAAGAGATGCATGACATTCCAGCCATCTATAATCCAGTCGATATCCACTTTTTACCTGGAAAGTATTCCGAAGTTAATGGAATTTTGACAGGTTACTTGGGGGTACTCTAGGATGTCTATTCTAAGTTTTCGACCTCGAGGACCCTGTGCTAACTTGAGGAGGGGGGCAAAACCCTCAACATTTTCAGACTTTTTCAGTTTTTCACTTACATCTCGTAAACTAAGCACATTTAGTTTGCCATAGTATAGGTATTACAAAGTTGTAGAAGAGCATTAAATTTGATAAAATTTGGTTGGTTAATCCAAAAATGTAAAAAAATAGCCGAAAAACGAAAGTTTTGGCCCTATAACTATTTATTGCCATCATTTCCATGTTAATTATGTTAATGGCTCATCAATATGGACAATTTGGAACACCTATTACCCCCTCCCCCCAACCATCCCTTGTCCCAAACGTGAAGATGCCTCATTTTAATGTAAGAAATGCATGTGATGTCACCGGCGGGAGGGGGGGGGGGGGTGTCGGCTCCGCAGACTAAGAGCCTATTGTTGTGATTTGCAGTTATTTCCATATTTTCCTGCCTGGTCACCACCCTATTGTGAATTCCTGTTAACCCATAATCTTGAACCTGAATAAACGTAGATCAGGTAGTTTAAAATCAAGAATTATTAGTAATCAAGAATTAAAGTAATAAAAGTATAAAATGTATTTACCAAAAAGCATAATTAAGAGCATATTTATAAATAATTAAGGTAATTTCAGGTGTTATGTACATACGTAAAAATAATTTCAAATATATAATACATAGTGCATCAGGCTACGAAAACCTTGGAGCGCATGGGGGCTGCCGGACCTTCTTCGTCGTCGTCATCGTTGTCGGGGTAAATGGACACGTCTTCATCATGCACCTTTCGACTGATAATTTGTTCTGGCTTTGCCTGTACTCTTTAGTAACCGACTCTTCGCAAAAGAAGCACTTGTTAAAATAAAATGATAATGAGCGTGTCGGCTTGGGGAGAGGTGTAGGAGTTTCACTTTCACGACGCAAAGAAGCCACAATCAATTTCTCGTTGTTGTATTTTTTTTGCAAGCCGTGTGAATTGTAATTTCTTCCACTCCTTCAAGCAAACGTAGATGTTCGCGCTGTCCTCGTTTTCCAGCGGAAGCAAGAAGTGTAGCAACTCCTCTCTTTTTCACTATAGACACTTCACCACCTTCCAAACTTTCCTCATAAATAAAACACCGACCTGTCTCTGACGTTGAAGTTGATGCCATGGCAAATGATGGCTTGCCTACTCAACGGAAAACACTCGATAACTAAAACAGCTCGAAGAAAAAATACGCAATCGAAAATCACTTTGAATTATGAGAATGAGAATATGACTTAGAACGGCCAACACGAAACTGCTCTGTACAGAACTGATAGACAGAGGTTGGTAGCGGTGTCTAGGGGTGCGCCCCGTGGCCGCCGCGAAAACTACTGATCCCTAGTATCCTGTAAAACGTAAATGGAAAAACGAGATTAACATAATTAACGTGGAAATGATGGTAATAAATAATTATAGGGCCAAAACCTTCGTTTTTCGGCTTTTTTTACATTTCGAGAAACTTTGTCTATTTTTGATCGGCTGTATCTCAATTAATATTGGGTCTAAAAATTCGTTTCACCAAACAAATTTTAGAAAACTTAATGCTCTACAACTTTGTAATACACTATGGCGCACAAAATATGCTTAGTTTACGAGATATAAGTGAAAAAAGGTCCGAAAATTTTGAGGTTTTTGCCCCCCTCCCCAAATTAGCACAGGGTCCTTGAGGTCGAAAACTTAGGATAGACATCCTAAAGTACCCCCAAATAAGCTGTAAAAATTCCATAAACTTCGGAATACTTTCTAGCTACCCCCCCATATTTTTCATTATATCGACTGGACTATAGTGACACAATTGAGAACAGAAAAAGTTCACAGAAGATTCAACAGAAAATGGAAAATCGATTTGTTCTAAATTTGCAAACAGTATTATCAACAGTAATATCCCAAGTGCATTAAAATAGCCGATTAAATTTATATACAGAAAATCGTTAAAATTTATTCAGGCTAGTTTACATGCACGCGGGATGTTCGGCGTGATTATTTCCTGAATAAATAGATAAAATTCAGTTGGTGAAGCACCTTTAATAATCATGTTAAAATTATGCACAAGCGATTAAATTTTGACTCATATTTAACCGCGGTTAAATTTTGACGTTTGAATTTTTGTCATTGTTAAACTGACAGAAACTATAGTGATTACGCATTATTACGGGTATGAAGGAAATAATCAGTGTTAAGTGACGCAGTTAGGAGGATGACCTCTCCCTCAGTGTTATTTACTCAATTACAGTAGACTGTTAATTACAAATAAAAGTTAAACAAACAAAAACCTAGATCGATTTCTAACCGTACCTACAATACAACTTGAAGTTTGTTACGCTAATACATAGTACATATAATAATGTTGCAGATCGGTAATTTAGTTACAATAAACGTTTAATTTTCGCAATATTAGACATATCTCTATCTTTACATGAAGATGTGCGTTTTGAAACTTGAACCATTTTAATTTTAGTTTGATAGATTGTTTTATAGAAGGTCAATTGCAAAATTGTTAAGAATTGCATGTCATGTGCAAACAGTTATGCATTTCTAAATTGTACTTGCTTTATCACTTTCAATATTGTAATGGTCGTTGTGAAATTTGCGATTAAAGGTTTTTAAAGCAGCTTTTAATTTAATTTAACTATTTTCATTTTTTAAGCAATAATATCTCAACATTAAAACATCAGTAAGTAAAATATAAGTATATGAAGAACAATAATTAAAAAATTAATACCATTTCGAAAACAGAATAAAAAGTATATCTTTTACAGCATATTTAGTCTTAATACAGGGTGTTGTGGAAGTCCACGTAATAAATTTAATCACTCAGATATATCATCAAACTGAAGAGCGTCGTCATTTATTATCAATTTAAACACCCCTAAAACTGAGTTAAAATTCAAAATAATAGGGTAATATTTTAATTTAATGGCAAAAAATTCAAAAAACATATTCTTAAAATGCAAATCAAGAAAACTGCATAGGTACTGATAAAACCTTTAGTTAACATCTGGGTACTTACCTGCCTTATTAATTGAGGTAGGTAAGTTATTGACAGCATGTTTTGTGTTAACTGATAATCGTATTACACAAGTTATACATGCAAGACATAAACTGTTGAAAGTTTACATAATCGTCTTTATTATTTTTACTTTGAACTTAATTTGCCTACTGAACGGCTCGTAAAATGTAAGGAGGATACTGATTAGCAAAGTATACGATAAATATAAAAGTTGTTCAGTTTGTTGAGCTGTATCACTGATCAAAATTTTAAGTAGACTTCTATAGCACCTTGTATATACTCGTATTTACCTAGTAAGAAAAGTAATACAATAATCTTATGACTTGCTATAGCTCCTTTATAGTAACATACTTATACAGAAGGATTAACATTGATGTTTGAAAAATGAATTTCAAGAGGTATACATTTTGGCATACTGAATTAGATGAAAGCATATGCAAACAGAAATAGCTAGCTTAAATTGCTTACTTTTTCAGTATTTTGTCAAATTTCTCTTAAAGTTTGACTACACCTTGGTATTCAAATTTTTCACAGAAATCTTATATACCTATGATCCAATTTGTGCTTTCCTCGGGTATAAAAGCTATATTTATGCTATCAAAAATATTATATGTGGATATGACAAAAATTGGGAAAACAAATAATAACACTATTTTCTCAAACTCAGATCAAGTCCAAAGAAAATATTCTAGTTACAATTTAAGCATTAGGTCAATTAAAACGTACTACAGAACGATGTATCTTATTCCAATAAAATTAACAACAATACTTAAACTATACGTGTTATTTATAATTGCTTTGTTCTTTATTAATATGTCCATAATGTGTCAACTGCCACTGCTTCGCACTTTTGCATTATTTCATCGTACATTATATTGCTACGAACATATTTTAAGCCTTTATGATTATGATGGCAATTAATAACATTTCAAGCATTTCAAATATTATTTTTACAAAATATTTCATAAATAAGCTAGTTTAATTTATACAGATTGTATAAAATAGCAGTGGCCTTGATAATAATTTGCAATACGGTGTTAAAAATAATGTTAGCCTTAATTTGAACAAGAAAATGTAATCATAGCAGGCTTGGAAATAATGTATAGCAATGTAAGATTGAAGAAAAACCAACAATTGAGGGAAAGGAAGTCAAGCCGTGAAGTGGTGTTAGTTTTAGCTTCCACAATCAATAATTATTAATACGTAAATATATACCCTTTTCCCAATTCAGTGTGTTTGAAATTAATTGTATAACCTTTGTGTATGCTTTAGTAAGTTGCATTAATTCATAGCACCTCTGCAGAGGTTCATAAAAAGGTTTAATTTGTGCATTGAGTGGTAGCTAGTTTTCCGAGGCTGTAAACAAGGGTCGAGCAGCGTAATGGAGCCTTGTGAGCTAAAGGTAGCCAGCGACCTTCTTGAGAAGGTGTTAGAGCACAAGTTGTACGACAACGGCTGAATTGGAGGCGGTTTTGTAGCGGTTGAGCTAGGGGACTTGTTTTGCAAAGCATCAGCGGCTTGTTTCTGCAGGCCAATGGAGAAAGAGGGGCCCAGACATTATGGAACTTGCTGGGGGCTCGAGCTAAGGTCTAGTTTCCATTGGAAAAGCAACATAAAGTTTAGGAAAGTGTATCCTAAAAGATTGAATTTAGGGATTTGCAAGTGGCGTCGGTATGCACAAAGCATTTCCAGTAGACGCGTTATCTGAGAGTTATTTGTTCGTAAAGTATATTTACTTACTTTTATTTTTATCACCTAGACAACGCTTTAATTACGTTAGCACTGATAATCTGTTGAAGAATAGCGAACTTTTTTCCGAAATTGTGAGGTTGGATCGCCATATTAGAGTTTGGTTCCCTTTAGTTAAAATATTCAGTATTGTAGGGGTTTCGTACGGTTAAATGAGCATTGTTCAAAGCGTTTACCAGTACATTTTTAAATAGATACCACGGTATTTAAGTTGGTAGCAATTGCAATAATATATACTAAATCAAGGTAATACATGCTAGGATGTAGAAATCCAACCCTTTGAGATGATAGAGTTATTTATTTTAATATAAATAATACTAATATCATACACACTTAATAATATCCACAACAACATAAACCTACCAAAATTGATAGCGTTAATACATAATTCTTTTTATTATCTGAATTTCATGCACAGAGCACGATAGATTATAAGATTATGTTATAGACTTCGTATGGAATTGATGGGTTTCAAGACAGTAATTATTAATGTTTTGATTCGTGTTCTCGTTTAAAATGTCAATAAAATAACGAAATAGCTTGGAATATTTTTGGATTTTTATAATAAGTCTATTTAAGGGTTTAATTTCGACAAAAAAGAAATAAAGTAAATCAAAGGCAACAATCAGAACTGTTAGATGTATAAATTTAATTACAGTTGGTAGGACTGTAAATAAGTACAATTAGTGACTTCTTATTTCGTTACTCCTACTCCAATTCTACCTTTTGGTGCGGACATCACTTCGAACAAGTGCATCCAACACATAAAATAACTCTTCGCATTATTTTGATGTAAGTGCAGTCGATTATTCCTGTTTTGCAAATCCGAAATCTACATCTAGTAAATTTCTTCTGTACATAGTCCACATAGTCATTTAATTAATACTTTTATTAGATAACATATATTGACGACGCGACGCAATGTGGGAGAACCTGCTTGCTAGTTTTTTCTAAAATCTTGTTTATTCTTAGAATACTGCAAACCTCAGTAAGTAAATCTCTCTAATGATATTAGCCGTGCTAATATTCCAATACGCTTTGTCCAATAGGACATTTTTATACGTACTACCGCACAGCTTCTTATAAGTTTAGATATTATGTTAAAATATATTTATATTTTAAAATCATCTTCAAAATAAGCGAATACTTGCCCGGTTTTCAAAACTGTAACTTTTGATAGACATTTTTGTACAAATAATAAAAGAATAAAGAGTTAGTAACTAGTGTTGCATAGAATAACATGGTAAAATATTTACGAAGCAACGAAGAGAATTAAACGTTAAATATTTCTAAACTTTTCTATACAACAGCACAGAATAAAAATCACAAGAAAAATGCAACATTTACTACTAGCATTGAAGGTAAAAACTAAATAAAGGTTTGCGCCCCAAAACTCCACGTGAAAGACAAAATAAATAAAATCAAGTGCACGTAAACTTAACTAAGTTTGTGTATTATCATAGTTTTACATAATCAATCGTTAAACATGATAATTTTGCTTATAGAAGACTTTGTCAGAATTAATCCACACGTTAAATGAACAGTTTGCAATTTTTTCCTGCACAATTAATTATCTATCAATGTCTTGACATATGACATTACACTTCGGCCTTTTGGTGTTTCATATTTTAATTTTGGCTTTTACATGCATACTGTATATTAATCGTTACCAAAAACTCATATCGGCGTTTTTACAATGATTTAAATTCTTTAGCCAGCAGAAATTTGTGCAAATATGGATAAATAGGGGAAGGGGGCGTTTTGAACTTCTGTTGGGGGAGTCAACATTTATTTTATAGTTACGCCACTGGTGAAGAGCGAAACAATGGATCAATCAAATAACGACGTGGTCGCCTTTGATAGCCATTTAGAAAAAACGAAGTTAATACGACTGTCTTAAAACTTTAAAGACCTATAAAGCATTTGAAATCTGCGTATAAACTTTCTTAATAATGTCAGTTGCCTTATCGTAGATAATAATGGAATTATATACAAAAACGAAATATAAAAGTTTTACTATTTGCAGTAAATGCACACATTGTAGCAAACCAATCGTAGCATGTCCTACTACAATATGAACTAACGACAAATGTAAAGGTTCGTGGTAGAAAATGGCAGACATAAAACACAATTCAACGCCATACTTTCAGATTAATTGTTGCAAGCACAGAATGGTTAGAACAATTAGTAACTATGGTAACATTTAATATCTTTTATATGCAAACAATTGATACATTTTGTTTACAATAAAAAAACCTGCTCTTTATTAACTAACCAACGTTAGATAAATCAAAGGACACTTAACACCCGTATGCATAGTCATTCGCCAGCGGCTCGCCGGCGATTCGCCGGAGTTTCGTTATTAATAATATGTTGGTGGAACTGGAAGTATATGTTAAATTCCAGGATATCAGGTCAGTTTTGACTTCGAATTTCACATAGACTTACAGTGCCACCAACATACTATTCATAGCAAAACTTCGGCCAATCGCGGGCGAGCCGCTGGCGAACGACTACGCATACGGGTGTTACAGTGTCGTTTAAAGGTACTTTTCATATACAGGAAGATTCAAAATTGAACCGAAGTAATTCAATACTCACTAAGATAGAAAATTTCAGTTTTCAGGCAGCCTAGCTGGATTATTTCAAGACCCCTTGGTGACGATTACAATATTACAAATAAGCGTAGTATCTACAGTAACGATATCTTTATTGCTCTAATAATTCCACTATAAAAAAGGGACTTTGGTTACGATAATAAATGAATACCACCTATGTAAAATAATTCCTCAGTGGTATCAATTATGAGGCCAAAAACTTCAAAAAATATGAAGAATGTCGGCTAAAAATAGATCACAATGGAAAGAATTTATAGCAAAAAATTAAATTAGTAGAAGCACAAACGGGATTCCGTAAATGAGGTAGTTGTGAAACAGCATGAAATTGTATTAAAAGTGGTTGAATGGAAACCATTGAAAATTACTGGCATGCATTAGTGGTTTTTGGGTTTGTCAAAGGCTCTTAAACAATAGATTATTGCTGAAATTGGGGATACCACGTAAATGGAAAGGAGTGTGGTTGGCTTCGGTCTTATGAGAAAAATGGAACTCAACAAATTCGTTTGATATTGTAAAAGGTGAGTGGCATTATTAAATCAGTGAAACGATGTTTTGGGAGAGAAATTTAATTCAGTGATTAATGAAAGTACATGTTGCCGAAAAGCAATAGCTTAAAGTTAAATACAGCACAAAATTACCGTAGATTATAGTAATGTAAAAGATTACATCGGTAAAGATAATTTAAACTAAACAAGTTAGGTCTGTGAAATACCTTATGGTAATTGTGAATGATATTTTTTATTAAAAAACATGCTTCTTTACCTGAAACGTCTTTGCTTCAAATTTTTCTATTTCTCGTTTTTTGAAAGAAATGCCAGCGTACAAATCCCTTTTTACCTTAAAAATTTTTTCTAGGGAAAATGTGTATAAAATGATTCCTGGACGTTAAATAATCCCCTTCTTATTGAAATATAGGTACTACTGGTGCCACCTGCTAATTTTGCCGAGAAGTGTTTCCCTCGTCTTAAAATATAGTAGTTATGTGAAATTAAAAGCACAATATCGGTGTTTTGTGTGTTTTATAGAAGGTTTCGTTATCGCAAGTAACATTTTTAAGATTACTTTCATCTTTATAATATAATAATCCCGGGTCATATTACCCGTACTGCTTTTTACTCTTTTTGTTTTAGGATATTTACGATGGCGCTTCAGTATAAGAAGAAAACTAAGCGCCAAACCTGGAGTCAAGCTACTATGGAAAACGCTCCAAATGCAGTTGAAGATGGCATGCCGCACAAGACAGAAAGTAAACAAAGACATAAACAGTTCTCCGTTGCAGTTATTACTTAAAAAAAAGGCTACAGGGAAAATGTGCATGCTGTAAATGACGTAAAAGTTCTAGGAAGTAAGCGCAGTTTTTTTACTCGGAAAAAAGAACCCGAATTGGTGCAGCACATACACGACATACAGTCCAGAATGTATGGATTGGCGACTCAAGACATCCTTATTCTCGCTTATGAATTGGCCGAGAGAAACAATATAAAACAACCATATTTTTTTATTTGACAATGTTTTTTTCATATTTTGTGTTCGAGTTTACATTTTCTGTTTTTATTGTCAATAACAATGTATAAATTAATATGTTATGTAATATTTTATGGAATCACTTTGTACCCCCCTAGGAATCATTTTATATACATAAGTGCACCAATGATCCTTTTGTAGACCTTTCAACAAATGCCAATTAAAATTATATTCTATCAGGTAGAAAAATTTAATTAAAGCCAATTTTTAGGCAAATGAACAAGCTTCCAAATGTTAGTTTAGTTTTAGAGAAATAACTGCCTTGTGTATTTTTTATATGAATATTGGCTTAAAGAGATAGTTTTAGACACATTTCCTTAAAAATTGTCTCTATATCTAGAAGCAAGCTTTCAAGCCGATATTTATTTTCTTTGTATTCTTGTAAATTTGACCGCTTATAAAAGATCATCTATCTAGAATCGATCCTAAGTCAGGGCCGAACTTACCTAAGCCTGGACAAATAAAACAAGAATTGTGTAGGACCCGTATTTTGACAGTGGCCGACCAAGCTGGTCCCGCATCATTCAATTTCCATTTAAAACTGAAAACCTGCTACATTAATATTATTTGTCTACATATATCAATAAAGTTAAAGATATAGTAATATTTTGCTGAAATATGGAATAGGAAAATTTTGCTTGTACCAAATACATCGCAGTCGAGTATATGATAGGTAGCTAAAGTATGTTCAAGGTATTTAGGTAACAATAATTGGCCAGCTAAGCCTGGAGCAAAACATGCCAACTACCATGCCGAAGGGATTATCTTTTATAATAAGTAAATTACAGCATTGTAATACGTTCAATAAATACCAATCATCCATCATTTTTATGAGACGCAAGGAAAAAAGAATTATTCGGTGGGAAAGGATACTTACTAGAAATTCTTTAAACGATTCTTATGAGATTTTAAATTTCATAATAAAAAATAACATTGCTTGTCAAATTACCAATGTAGAAACCCTTCAAAGAATGTAATGTAATGTTTCTGGAGAAAGATCTGTCTCAATTTTAAAACGCTGTAAAGATTAATGCGAAACTATATTGGACGTAGGACAGAGCAAGTTGTCAGCG
This sequence comes from Agriotes lineatus, assembly GCA_940337035.1. NCBI lineage: Eukaryota > Metazoa > Arthropoda > Insecta > Coleoptera > Elateridae > Agriotes > Agriotes lineatus. Next base: position 108,033 of record CALNHX010002812.1, read on the forward strand.
CTACCTATACTTCAAATAGAAGCACGAATAATGCAGTCTTTGAATTTTGACAAAATAATAGACGATTTCATTGGATTGAGAGCAAGAAAGAGAATTATTTTTTATTAGTTAGCTATTGTTTATCACTTGTGATTGATTTTCGTTGTCTTATTTTTGCCTTTTCAGACTACAATAATATTTTAAAATTATTACATAAATATATGTATTTACTTCAGCCCTGCCTTAAGTACTAACAATCGTTTTCTAGTATTCCTTCCTCGGCTTAGCTTCCAGGAATCCAGAAGTCCAGGATTCTGTAGACGACGATGTGATTATAAGGAACTCTCCAAAGAATACCGAAATGTTGGATAGATTCAAGTAGCAAAAAAGTCGAAACAACGGCGTAAGTTCCAATTTCACCATCAAACATCACGGTAAAGTGTATCGATTATTATTTGCGTTTTTGCGTTATACAGAAAATATTACCGACTAAGTGCGTTTGTTGGTAATGAATTTTTAGGCAAAATTCTGAATAAAAGCAATTTTTAAGTATAATCGCCTAATAGACTCTATTTTTAGAGCTATATATCTTAAATGAGCCGAAAGACTGTCTGAAAGTACTTATTGCGATGGGTTTTTCTTATTCCTGTCTTGTATTGTACTTAGTAGAAGTTTAACAAGCGCTGAACCCACCCTTGAAGGTTACATCACCTACCTGCAAGAAAGTAATAAATCATTAATTATGAAAATTAAATCATTTACTGATGAGATTATTATTCAGAAATATTTATAAACTATAAAAAAATCACAATGTTAAATGGTGAGGTAGTACACTTCAATTATTTAGAACCGAAGAACGTTGTATGTTTTATATAGTATGTCACAGTTACTTCTGCAGATGTATAAAGACCATTTTTCAAATTCAAACATGTAATTTCATACAGCAAGCATAATTTTACCTTTGAAATGTTAAACAAAAATATTTTGGGAATCCTGTTAATCTAACGATTGTGACATATGTTACTGTGCATTTTATAATACGAATATAGTACGAATATACCAGTATTACGAGTATATAAAAATGTTTAGAAATAAATGCTTATTTTAACTACCTATTTGCATTTTTATAGTTCTTGAATGACTGCCTATTTTAAAAATGCCAATGCCTAAACTTTGCCCGCCTTTGTGTTTATACAGAGTGAATAAGAGAAACACCGACAAACCCTCAGGAATGGTAGAAGGGATGAAAATACTGTTTTGAGATAGAGAATTGCCTCCCTTCGATGCTACAAAACATCTTAAATTAACTAACGAACTAGACAGTTTATCTGCCTAATTTATTCAGTAATTTTTTTATGTATTGAGGACATAAGTTCCTTACCTCAAACAACTTATTTTGGTCTATCATCCCTAAGGGTTTCCCAAAAGGCACAAATACGTTTAAAATGCCTTGAAGAAACGTTGAGAGTTGAAAAGACAATATGCGTTGAAAATTAAATGTTGAATTTTAGCCAAACAGTTAACGTCATTTTCGCAACTTAAATCAGACATTAATTGTTGGTCATTATTTTTTTTCTGTTTAAGTATTTATTCCATTCATTAGACGTGTTGGCTATTACATTTTCACGTCGTTGATTTTAAGGGCATTTTAGACCATCAGTTAATGTTAAACGTTGTGATACCGATCACGTTTTCTGTTGAAAAACACTAACATTATTAACATACGGGTGAAAATGAGCAATGACAAGACGTTCAAAAGACGTCGGCAAAAAGAAAACAAAACACCTTAAATAATTGGCAACAATGTCAAAAACGTACGTATTTTAGAAGGCGATTACAACGTCTACAAATAAAGACCTTGTTTGGTCATGAGTTAAAGGTTAGAAGACCGTCATAGGCTGACGTAGAATCATTCGGATACGTTGAAAAACTCATTGATTTTTGTGACACTTCGAAATTAATATAACTCTTTGTTCAAGGTTATGAATAAGCGTTAGTTCAGCACACTGGGTTGTCGATGTTGCTTTGATTCACCCTGTATATATATGAAGTTTGTTTATTTCAGTAGTATGTTTATATTACTGCATCAATAAATGCACATAAAATTCTACTCTACTTATTTTGTGTATTTCTATAATTTTCTATTTCTGGAATTCTTCTCATTGTAAAATGGAGGTTCAAATTACGGAAGTTCGACTGTACTTTAAAAAGCTAGTAAAACAGACAAAGTAGTGTTAATAATAGCATAAGTGCGAAATTAAACATAGGAAGCGAAATTTGGTAATGGAACCTTTACTTTATTATTACTTGATAAAAATAAAACGGCAGAATTACAAAAATAACAGAACAAAGAATTGCAAATTACATTTAAATGTAAATAACCTACGTTTGCAAAATTACTGATAAATTGCAAAATTGCTTAGAGCGATAACTGGTTAATCAAAGAATTTTGTAAATTGCTTCTATTTTAGTGTTTAATATAATTAACACAGTACGTAATACAAAGCATACTTTTTCCAGAATGTGTTATTACTATATTAATTCCATGGATATTATACTAGAATTTGAAAGTACGTTATACGGATACTTACATTTTGACTTCTTTTATTTAGGTATTTAGACAGGGGTAAAATTCCAATTGTGTAGAGCAATTACTCTAACTGATCGATTTAAATATGTCATTTAGTTACTATTTTGTACCATTTCCCCAATGGCGTAGCGAAAATTAAAGGTAATTTCTATAATTTCAATGTGGATCATATATAGCTTTGGGATTATAATATTCGGTAAAACATTAGTATAAGGTCTTAACCAAAGGGCATATATATAGATCGAAGTTTAGCGTATGTTCAGTAGAAATCGCGAATGAATATAATCAGCGGCTCCAGAACAATCTTATGAGGCATTCAATTTTAAAAAACTATCAAAGGCTGCAACTAACCTAAAGAAACTAGAGCTACACAGCCAATTGTTGGTGGATTGTTTGAAACCACTGCTTATTTACGTGGCGGAATTCAACTAGCTTCGGGCAGAGCATCAACCAATCAGAATCAGACTGGCGGACAGGCGCAATAGGCAAGATCTTATACTAAAGTTGGACCTAATGTTCTTCTAATTTAACGGAATCTCCACACACTTGCCTTGTTACACTACATTGAATTTTATCTGCACTATTAGTAATTACTGATAAATATAATCAAATTCAATGATCATATTACGAAGCTTAATATCAAATAACTTAAAGAATTTTTTTTTATAATACTATAATTACTATTTAAATGTTTCTTAAAATGTAGTGGTCCACTATTTTTATTTTTCATGGGTGGATCGTTAAACATTTTAAAACTTTGTAATTTTCAGGAAGTGGCAGTGACACATTTGCCAGCTGATGATATATGGAGTACCACAAGACAACATACTCGGACTCTTTTCATTCACTATATGTATAAATAACCACCCCCTCCTAGCCATTACAAACTGTGATTCGCTTTATTTGCCAATGGTGTAAGTACTAATATAATAATTAAAAATAGGGACACCGTATAGGCATCTTAACAATAAGATAAACGTCACAATAAGAAACGTTCACGTGTGGTTTTGTACCAAGAAATTAAAGGTTAATTATAAAAAATCATCTTCAAAAATGTTTTGTACTCCAAATAAATGCAACTGACACCACAAAATTTCAGCTACGTTGGAAATCCCACATTGCTAATATGAATAAATGATTGTCCTCAGTAATAACTCAATAACACACTGCTGGAGCCTGTGGTTTGAAAATATCACAAATTCGTTAAAACCCCTCACCTCACAAATATTTAACATCACAAAGGAAGTGATTTGGTCACGAGTACATCGTTGCCTTTTTGAAGTGTAAGTTGTTCGTAGCTTTGTGAAAATAACTCAATTGAAAAATAAATTTGATCAAAGTACCTGCAAAATCGTATATCTTATATCGTGCATATTTTCAAAGCTTAATGTCTTAGGGTATAGAGTTTTTGAGTAATGTTCAGGGGCGAACTGGCAAGTGAAAGGCCCTGCGGTACTTCAGCCCTAAAAGCCCATTTGTAAAATCTTGGTACTTACTGAAAGTAGGTATCACCAAACGAAAGTTAGAAGTTTAGAATATTGGCGAAAAGCGCATATTAATTTTTCGTTTTATGTGAAATGAAGATGAGTCAGAAATTGTATCATAGGGGATCTACAGCTCAGAAAAGTAAATAGAAAAACTGATTTTCCTTAAATAAAATAATACAGATAAAGCAATTTTAGTAGAATTCGACGTATATACTCTTACTTCTATGCTAAATTAAACGATCTTTATATTTTTTTGTAAGAATCAGAAGGTAAGCATATAGGAACTTTTTCGAGTCTACATTTTAGTCAATTCTAGTAGGATATTTGAAAAATATTGCCTTTTTATTTAAATTCTTATTTAAAATGACAAAAAATCAGATAAAATTACTTAATTAGCTACTTGCTCGTCTCGACGTTTCTGAAGAAGAGTACAGGGTCATTCTCCCTTTCTAAAATATTTAGATTATTTTCGGATGCTAATTCAGCTGATGAACTTTAAGAAACATATTTTGGGGCATTCAGTGTATTCGTACGTTAAAAATAAATTTATTAATGCTGCAGACTGCATATTGTGCGAGTATAGTGCATACAGTTATTAAAAAGGTCTGCATTTTTATTAAAAATTTTCAGGTTGCTCTACCTTTTGTGAATTTGGTTCATGTTCATTTTCTGATATATTTTTACTGTCCTCACTAACTGTAGTAAATCTGCTCGTAGAAGACACTAGGGACACTTTGACTCTAGCTAAAATAAGAGTGTTGAGAATTATGTTTCTATAGGTGGGGGTTATTTTTTTCAAATGTGGATCGACGTATTAAAAAACATCTTGATTGGATTCCTTATTTTTCGAAAAAAATTCATCGATATCAACCTCAATTGCATTTTTGATAATAGCGAAAACTTCACTCGGAACACATTCATTGCGACCTTCACGGTCCAGTTTTGTCATTCTGGCGACGCCATATCCAAAATTTCTGGTATGGAATTCATAGATGCTGCGAATCTATGAGCATCGGTCAAAACATTACATTGTAATTGTTTGAACTTCTTCTTTTTTTTTTTGGTTTGTTCAACAATAAACCAACGCGGTACCAAATACAAATTTTCTGTTTGGGAATACCACCTTGATGTGGGGTAAAATTCTTTAAAATGGGTTAAAAATAAGTGTTTTTAAATGTTAACTGGGAAATTTGAGCTAAGCTTAATTTCACGTTCGTTCTAATTTAAGGTGTGAGACATAAAAAAAAATAAATTGCCCTGAAACTATTGTTCAATTAAAGAATTGAAATACGGAATAAATTTGATGCCCTGATACAATTTAAATTTCCCTGTGGATCTAGGTCAATGTCGAGGTAAATCACGGCCGTCATTTAGAAGACATAACATTTTATGCAGTACAGAAAATTTATCGAAAGACAATTTATCTATACCACAATATACCGCAACGGAGCGGCATTTAGTACCTATGTAGGTAAATTCGACTCCGATAACAATAAAGCCTGAAAAACAAGGGCCCAGCTCCCCGGCCTCACGTCAGCATCAGGAGGCCGAATCGGCCAATGAGAGTAAATTTAAATAAAATAAAAACATTGGCCAATTCGGCCTTCTTATGCTGACGCCAGGTCGGAGAGTTGAGGCCTTGTTTTTCAGCCGGTATTACGCATACATCCCTAGATCTAATCAAGAAGGCGTTCTACGGTAGGTTACATGTTATTGCAGGATTTCTTTTGTTTTTCAATTAAGTGTCGTACTGTTACCATCCCATACAATCATGCATGGCGTAAGTTGTACATGAAAGTTAATAACATATTTTCAAAATGGTGCAGTTTGCTTTATAGTCATAGAGCACGTCAATATGACGAATTCTGTAGCAAAAAAGTGTTATACAAGATCCTTTTAAAAACAAACAATCTAACATTAATTTTACTGGTTTGTGTACTCTACATTTAAATATAATTTTTTGTTTCTTTGCTGTATAGTTTTTGCAATATATCAATATCGTTTTTATTACCTAGGAACAAAAGTAAAATAAAATCGAAATGCGGTGAAGTGATTTCAAGTTTTCGCTGCAACATAAATTAAAGTATTGTCGTCAAACAAATAAATTGTACAGCTTTTTCAATTTAACCATATCGTTTAAAAATGATTTGAACAGAAGAGGTAATAATACAGATCATTGCGGAACTCCAAAACTATTAAACACAACTTTTGATATTTTTCAGTGAATGGAATTTGTTGGTTTCCATTTTGTCAAAGGAAACGAAACCAATTTATGGATGTTGTAAATTTTGAACAATCTTTTCTGTCAATTGTTTTTAAAGCCTTTAAGAATTCAAAAATACAATAAATATGTGCTGCACTGTTATCAACGTGTTTGTCACTCATTTATCACTAAATTCAATGTTGTTTCACATTGGTCGTTTCTAGAATTCAGATTGTGCTTCTGTTAAAGTTACAAAAAAGCATCCCTCCACGTTTACATAAACAACCATTTCCGAAGTTCTTGGGAGGTCGTCTAATTCAGCATGAATAGGAGCTTACATATGTCAAATTTCAGCAATCTTATTCCATCTGCATCGTTTTAATTAAATAAAATTCGTGTTTTCCTATTATTTCCTCAGAGAGTTGTAGCTCCCTCAAGACAATTTCGAACAAACGTTCATAGCAACTGTTTTTGCTTAATTTGATTTAGTGAACAGTGCAGTTTTGATGCACCCTGTATAATGTCGTAACAACAGGGTTTATGGTACTTACTACATGAGATACACAATCGATATTTACAGTTCATAATGTTGAGTTATTTTAAATAACATTTTTAAGATAATTTAGTTATTGGAGTAAGTAGTAATTTTAAAAGTTTAAAATTCTAAATTGTTGCAAAAATTACATCTCAAGTAAATGTGCTCATTTTTAGTTGAATTCTTTTGTTTAAAATTCATTCCCTAGCTTTGTTCTGGGACTGTAAGAATACAGATTTTTATTCTAAAAGAACGTGCTAAATAGTTAATCAAATCTAGAAAAAAAAAATTATGGTGCTGCTTAATATTTTTTTCGAGAGCGTATTTACAACAGTCTTCGATTTACAAGTTCTTCAGTTTTTTGAAAAATTTCATTCAGATTAGCTGTTTCAAAACAGAGGCCAAATCCTGTTAACATCTTCTTCCATTGTGCAAAGTAATTGTACAAGTTGCGTTAACTTTAATTAATAAATGAAAGCTATAAGAATAAAGTACCTAATTAAACATTTTCGCAGTAAGATATTTTAAATTAGTTCTCTTTAACTTTTACATCAAGTCTTTAAATACAAAAGTTTGCTGCTGAGAAACTGTATACGTAAAGAATTCTACACATTTATAATTTGTTAGAAAGGTTATAAATGATAAAAATCAATTTATAATATAGTTGAAATACCTTTTCTTGGTTTTTTAACTATACAGGTTGACAATATTATGGTTTGCTGTAGAAAATTACCGTAATCAAGGCTATCACTGTACCTACAATAGCGAATAACGTAAATAGCTGGCGTTGCAATTGTTTTATCTGGTGTCCGACTTATCTGATATTTGGTGAAGATCTTTCTGATACACTTTCAACACTGAAGAAACTATAAATTTAGAAAAACTATTAAGGGGGTTAATAATAACAATGTGAAATCACCAAGAAGAGAAAAATAGGTAAGTTACGGAGAAATAATTATTAGAGGTTTGTTACCATGAGAACTAAACTAGGTCTTGTTTGTAATTACTAAATTTTATTAATAGCGTATCGAGTGTTTTGTTAGTCTCAAAAAATTAAATAAATAAACAAATAATTTAAGTACCAAGGGCGTCAGAAGGCGCTTCTGGCCCGCAGCGTAGCCACGGGCTCTACATGTCAAGGGCTATAAGGCTAGTTAGGCATAAAGTGGATACAAGATTTTATGTACAGACTGGTATATTTGCAGTTACAATTTGGCAACCTACGATGTTACTGCTTCTCAAACTGACAAACAAGACACTCATTTTTCACTAAATCCAATATTCTTTAACAATTGTTTTTCTGAAATTCAGATTGTACTTCTGTTAATAAATTATTCCTTTCGATCCATTTCCCCAACTGTGATCTAACAATGCCTTTTACTATTTTTCCACGTTGGGAAAAACACGCATTCTTGTAAGAATTTGTTATTTATGGGATTATGGTAAAGAATCAAATAACAAAGCGAATCCACGTCAACTCCCTTAAAGCTAACATTTTCTTGTAAACTTCTACAGCTTTGGAAATAACTATATCTGTAATACTTGAAGTAACTATTAAATTTGTGTCTGAATCATTCTGAATTATATTTTCCTCAAAGTAATAAAAGACTAAGATCAGTCACCCTCTACCTGTGCTGAGATTAAAATTTAGCTTCCTTTGCTGTCTTAGTCTGCGTATGTGTATTTCCATTGTTTGTAAGTATAATGGCCAATCAGTTTCAGATTTATTAATTTTAATGTGTGGTATCTCTATCTACTTATTAAACAATCAATTTGTGTTTACTTTAATTTTCTGTAACGAAACTACATCATCTACGATTTCCGGTTTTTATTGCAAACGGTAGTTGTTGGAGTGTGTTCTAGTCTACCTTGTAAAGTTTTGCATGTACTCACAGTATATATATGTCGTATGAGTGCATCGGGATTACACAGAAACGGACTATTATTAATACAAAAAACTATTACCTATAAGTATATACAAACAATATATAAATAAAACAATGCATGTATGTATAAATAAATAAAACAGGATCTAACTATTAATGTTAATAAGGGCTGAAAATTATTCTAGTGAAAGGTTGCTTTGCAACCACTCTGTTGCGGAAGTTTTCATGTGAGTCTTCTAGAATGACTTCGAGTGCGTTTTCTGGGTAGTGCCTTATTATATGCTCCATGGTCTGTCTGGGGCACCGCAATGGTTGCATCTGGGAGAATTAATAAAGCTCCACTTGTGCAGATTTGTTTAGGTCTTCCTTGTCTTGTACGAATCCTGTTCAAGCTGCACCAATGCTTACGTGGGAGAGAAAATCCTGGTACGCGTTCAGTAGCATTATGTACTAGGTGACCATTATTAACTTACTGTTGTCCATATTTCTTGAGCATTAAAATGGGTCGCCAGTATATAATACGTATGTCTAGATTTAAGACGAACGCGTTTTCTGATGATAGAATCAGCATTGGAATGGATGGGTACCTAGTGTATTCACAATAAATTTATTTTTTGTTAAAAACGTAAGTTAAAGGATTATCGTCAAGCAGATTAATTTTACAGCTTTTTTTCCAATTCAATATTGGTCAGAAATGGCATGAACAGAAGAGGTCCTAATAGCGAGTTCAAATGTAACTTATGACTGTTGTAAATTTTGAGCAATGTTTTCCTGTGAATTGTTTCAAAAGAACTTCGTAAAGCCAATTATACTACTTACTGTTAATAGGTGTTACATCACTTTCAATGTTTTTTTGCACCACTTATCACAACATTTTCCGTTATTTCTAGAGATTTATCAAGTCAAGTAGCTCGACGTTTTAATAAATTACTTGACATGAAAACCAAGCTTTTTTAATAAAAAAACTACTTGACGTGACTTCGTTAGTATCATTGTTACTTGCCTTGCTATTTGATATTACTAGGTACTTCGTAACTAACCGATTATACACGAATGACGCACGAAATATTTTTCCAAAGTTAATCTCACTGGCTAAAAGGCTGATCTAATTGTTAAAAATCTTGAGAAAATTTTATTAGATGCCTTATGTGCCTTAGATCTTAGAAGGCGAATGATGACATTGGAGACTGCTTGTAAATTTAATGCGTAACTGAAAAGAAAGCAGAATACATGCACTGGAAAATCGGTTTTATTATTTTGTTTACAAACATTCATTTTGTTTTGCATTTTATATGTATTTCTGCACACTGTATGTATATATTAGAAGAACGTTGAATCCGCACTACCTTTTACTTTCAATAATAATAATAAATAAACAAAATCAGCTTGTTTGATAGAAAAGATTGGGTATTACAACAAAAAACCTTTCATTCAGTTTATCTACATCATTTTGCTTTCCATAAATTGTGTTTCCTATTTCTACTATATGATAGTACGTAGTACGTATAACCTACTTGCATAAAATTCCATAGCTATAAAAACATGTAGCTCTGCGGCTTCTAGACTCTCCATGAATTTTCTGGCCCTTTGTATTATATCAGTTCGGTCGCAATATTCGAAATCGTAATAAGCAATACGTCCATAATGTATTGCTTTAAAACTTTCGCTTTTATAACCGATATATTGCTATATTCCATGTTGTTATAATCAGGGCCGTATTAGTAATGAAGCATAACAAGCAATCGGTTATCACAGAAAATTTTTAGGGGCGGCAAATTTTGGGTCATTATTTTATTGTTATAGTAGCATCAATGCAAAACTATCGAGCAGTAAATAGTGTATTGCACACGACACCACATCAGTAAGGTAGCAACATAGAACCCATAGTTCGAAAAGTTTAGTGGGAAGCTTGGAAAACCTGAGTTCATATTCTGCTTAAAGTTTGGGAAGAAAGATACAACCAGTATTGATGATTCAATCTTTATACTTTTTAAATTTAAATTCTTAATCGGAAACGAGAAAAGCTTTTATTTTACAAGGAACACGCCACGATAATATCATCAAATAAAGAAATGTCTTTTAACGATTGATCTGCTCGAACCGGGGCCGTAGCCAAAGCATGTAAGAATTTTCGCCCTTCCTGGAGTAATTTGCATACATGCCCTTCTTCATCCATTTCTTAATAACTAATATTTAACCTAGGTGCTGAATGCGTATATACTTTCATCATTTTACAGATAAAAATCTTAAAAATAATTATCTTAAGTAAATTCAACAGCAGGCCGTACAGATTGTTGCAACTATTTTGGTGTCGGTTTCTACATAAATCAAAAATTCCTTGTACCTATTAGTATGTTTTATCGTTTTTGAAAAAATAAAACAGTTTGTCTGATACATATTAACATAGGGAACATTTGTACCACTAATTTTTTCATAACTCCATGTGCGTATGAAACACAGAAATTATTTAAAATTGTGTTTGCATTCGTTTCCCCATGCTACTACAATAAAACAGTATAAATCATTTGCACATTTGTGTTAAACACACATAAATGACGTCGAGAGAAAAATCCCTAGCCCAAACTGTAGGGTAACACCAATGGTAAATTTTCCTAAGGATCAACAATAACTGTGCATGGCTTATGCTGCTTAGCGATACATTTGTTAAATTTGTCTTTTCGCACGCATAAAATGCTTAAGTATTTATCGATATAGATTACTCCGTTTTGGCTATATTATAATGCATAATTCGTTTCCGTTAAGAAGGTAGTTTCAGTTTTAGTTATGACGAAAGTTGAAGCTTGATTCTCAAAACAGCTATTTTGTTAGATGTAGGAGTTCATTTTTAATGTACAATTATTACTAAGAGTCTCTATAGATACTCATAGGAATCGTGTTAGATTCTATTTATAATAATAAACTATTTTTGGTAGTAGAAAAATGAGGAAGTACTAGAACATTGACCACAACTTTTTTTTCTATTACTGCTAAATAATTACAGAATTTCCGGAATACCAACATAGGTATCCATAATCAATAATGGTTAGTTCATTTTTCTTATGAATAAAAATGAATTTGCTCTATAAGAGAAACCGAAATGTGAATTAGAACATAGTCAAAATTGAGTAATCGATAAATATTGTGAGCAGAACGATGTCAGACACATTGTATATGTCAGTCCTTTCAACAATATCTTTGGTTACTACTCTGGCTAGAACTACAAAAACACACGATCATTTCACGAAACTGCTGCTAATCAGACTGAATTTTATTTGGAATAGCATAAATTTAGAGTAGAGATCTCTTATCCAGTTATCATTGACTCGACTTTTATTAGAATTAAATAGAAAAGGGTTCTTGACAAAAGCTGAGGTTTTTAAGTAGAAGTACCGAAATTACCTATGTAGAAGATACTTTTAGAACACAATGTATTTTGTTGCATCCCTGAACACATATTTGCATAAGGAAATTATTGTTCACAGTCCTTTTTTAAGTGATACGGACGAGATAATTAAAAAAAAACGGAATTTGGACGGCGTATCTCCAAATATAACAATAACAACAAGAATGTATTTATCAATAGCAATTATTACAAATTGCACTTCAGAGCGATTCTTTTCAAGTTTTAAAAAATTATAAAAAACGTTTACAGACTATCATTATCGCAAGACCGTTCAGGCTCTTTGGACTGTTTTCTGTTGAACTTGATTTGCTGAATAATATAAATTTTGACAACTTACTCACTTAATTTGCAAGATTTTTCATAGTTTTTTTTACTGAAGGGTGTGTATTTTAAGTTTATTTTTAAGAATTAATTTTCTGGGTATTGTTTTTTATTTTCTACATATTTTAAATTTGTTTTTGAAGTTCTCGTTTGAATAAACTACCCTAAGTTTGTTTTTTATAATTATATATTTTGCGTCTGTTCCAAGGTTTTTGTTTTGTGGTAAACAAATAAATACTTATTTATTAAAACGTTTGCTTTATTTCATTCCATATAAGACACAAAATTAGTTCACTTATAAAAGCTTTGGAGCAGCAAAAAATCGCACTGCTTCTAACAAAAACTTTCTTTAATCCGGCGCTGGTTATAATCGATATATACTGCCGTTTGTTTGTAGTTTTTACTTTTATATTAAATTTTTTTACAAAATTTCTTACGTATCAGAATTTAGTTTTGTATACAATGCAATGCTCATTGTTATTTCTTGCTACTACCTATACATCATATAAAATTGGTGAAGAATCAGTAGTCTTGGAGAACTACTTTTCATTTTTCAATTATTATTACTTGAAATATAACTATTTGACTTGAGATTCGACTGCTATTATTTGACTTCAACTTAACTTGATTTGAAGTCAAGTCAAGTAACGTGAATATCAAGTCAAGCCGTGAATTCATCGTTCTTTCACAATTGTCTTTACTGGAATTGAGATTGTGCTTCTGTTAACAAATTCTTCTTTTCGATCCATTTTCCCAACGCGGTCTAACAATGCATTTTACTTACTATGTGTCCACGTTGGTGAAAACATGCCTTATTGTACTTCTTCATTATGGGATTATAGGAAAGAATCGAATAACACATATCGGTACGTATCTTAATACCATCGATGCTGCTCATCATGGTTTTCGTAAACGAATCCACGTCAACTACCTTAACGAAAAAACTTTGTTGTAAACTTCGACACCCTTGGAATTAATAATTATATTTGCAATTTTTGACGTAGCTAACTACTATTACATTTTTCTGAATTAAATTGTTCTTAAACTAATACAAGACTGAAATTCAGTCTCCTTGCACCTCTCCAGAAAATACAATTTCGGTAGCTTTCCTTGCTGTTTTAGTCTGAATAGTTTAAGGGCCAATCAATTTCCTACTTATTAATTTTACTATGTGGTGTCCCTATCTATCGATTAAACAATGAATTCGCGTTTGCTTTAATTTCCCGTAACGAAGGGATGTAACATCATCTAAGATTTCCTGTATTTTACTGCAAATGGTATCTGTTCGACTGTGCTCTAGTTTATCTTGTAATTTTTTCAGCACACAGTGAGTTGGTTCTTTTCGTTGAAAACGTTCATGATTTTAGTGTCACGAAATACCCAGAAAAAGGTTTAATTGTGCAATTGTTGGTACACTTTATTCTTGTCGCTGACCGTCAGTTTCCGTTTATATTGGCGGGGCTTTTGAAGAACGAATACATACTTCAGTAATTTGTACCATTGATGTAGATTTTTCTATAATCCCATTCCACAGTTTCGATGTAATGGTAGCAACAGTGGGTTTTGTCCTAGAAAAGCTCCCATCTGGGCACATGACATTTCTGGTCGTCAGCCATGTGTTTCCAGCAAAGCGTGGAAGCTCAGCCGGCGCAATCCCAGCGATGGGTGCCCATTTTTCAGCCTCCATTTATTCCCATATAAGGCCGGCAATAAAGCGCGTTTTAATACCCTTTTTACCAATATTCCGCATGTAGCGAGGCAGTACCGCGCGAGTACCTCCCATCGTCGGCGAGGGTACCCGCGGCCCACGGCGGGAAGTCCCTCCTCCTGCAGCATGCACTTGGTGCACGGAAGGCAGTATTGGCGCGCGCGGTCGCAAAAAGTGCAACAAGGCGCCGGCGACGCCATCAAAACTGCCTTCCCCCAGTACAATAGGACATATGAGTGGCCCCGACCAATGGTACGGGGGATCACTTTACAACCAGTTGCAAAATTATTTTTTTCCTCAATTGAAATTGTTATGCTTCATAATTCAGTTTGAATGCAGTTTTCATGGTGCTAGTACAGTTCGTGTGAAATTAGGGCTCGGCCGCCGCTGGGACGTGGCTCGCGGAAATCCGGAAGTCGCCATGGGACTTGGGAAAGCTGCTCAGTGCTTCTGGTAACCGCTAAGGACTTGCTCGCGACCGAGATGGATATTCGGCCGATTTTCGGAGGTTACCCTTTTCAAGGTAAGGCAGCCACCAGGGCCCGCTCTGATGTGTTGCGCGCCGCGGGCTGTTTGTGTCTGAGCCGCGGAAGACGTTACGAAATTCAGCTCTGTTATTAATATCGCAATAAATAAAAGTCTCTAAGCTCAGTTGTGCAATTTCCCTAATTAAAATAGTCGAAAGGAACCGCTGCTTCTAAACGAATGCTCTTTGATTAATAACGACCAAAACGTATGTCTATGAAATATTAGCCTACGCAAAATCAATGTGTCCAGTTCTTGAACTGTTGAAAACTGAAGAAAAGAAACAAATTAATCTGAATATAAATTAGAAATTAACGTTTACGAAATGGCCTTAAATCGATCCTTCCTATTTTATCAAAATTGATTTATATTACCTATAGCGATTAATCTAACAGCGAATAACTTTCATTTTTGGAATCTATTCAAAAGCCACTTAATAATAATTTAAATTGCTGGTAATGTTTTAACGAATTAAACCATACACAAACTCAATACATCTGTGCTGATAAAACAATGTAGGTTCGTAATTATGCAGGTTTCTAATTACCATCATAAGAAGAAACAAACCAAAACCTATAATACTGCTAAAGCTGAAAATACAGCTGAAAATAGAGCAGCTGCGAAACGACTTCAGACGCAACGATTTCACGAATTTTTAGAGGAAATCTAAAAGAATCTTATACAAGTCAATTATTCACGAAACAAATTGCATAAATCCTCAATGATTGGATTAGGTTCCGACAGTTCCGTGCACTGACGAAGCGCGTGTTTCAAACACCATTTTCCTTCAGGATGACGCACCGTACCAGTTTTACATCCCAATAAAAATCTGTTACTCCACACGTTTGCAACAAGCGCCATTATCTCCTGCCATGGTCAGTGTATTCCCCGGATCTCAATTCGACCTAGTTTTGACTGTGGAGCTTAATAAGTTGCATCTACGCCATCAAGCCAATTGTTTAGCATAAATACTGCAAGACAAATGGCATAGGTACCTGTTTAATGTTTACATTAAACTCCATTGTTGTACTAATATTAATGTTTTTAATGTTTTCTCTGTATTTTTATTTGAAACCACTTTAAGTACTGGTGATGGATAACCCTTCACTTTAAATTCAACTGGAGAAGTTGATAATACTCCAAATCATTAAATCATACAGCATAACAATGCACGTAGCGCCACCTAGCGGCAATATTTCAAAAGTTAAATTCAAATTCCTAGTTGTATAAGTAGCTGCAAAAATTTGTGTAGCCCCATGCCGTTACAGGTTAATTATTGATAGAATCACAATTTGTAAAAAAAAAATATTGTCGAAACCACAATTTCTCGACGCCACAATTTACCGAAACGGCATTTCGGAGGTGTGTAGAAAATTGATAGTGGTGCTGTAGTTTCAAGAAATTGTTTTTCGACCAATCGTTTGGACCAGTTGTGTTTTATCAATTATTGTATTTTTGCCCACTTCCTAAACACTGCGCCGTTTCTATAAACTGTGGTTAAATTATTTCTAGAGCAGTTGTGTCTGGATACCTCGTAAACGGCGTTCTGGTAAATTCTGTCCTAGATAAATGTCTTTTTTGATGAATCTTAATTGAACGGTTCTGTTCGATCAATTATTGTAGTTCGATCAACGTTCTGCACACCCCATAAATGTTGCGCCGTTACCATAAATTGTTTCTAGAACAATTTTCCATACATTTTCTGCACACCTCCTAAACGCTGCTCCGGTAAATTGTGGTTTCCATAGATTGTTTTTCGACCAATAATTAATTGTAATCGATCAAATGTAATTCCATCTAACGTCAAAATTGTTTTCAACGAATTGTGCTTTGAGCAATTATCTACACATCGCCTAAACGTCGTTTCGATAAGTTGTGCATTCAATAAGTTGTTTTTGATCAATGGTGTTTGCAAAATTTCGCTCGATCAATTGTGTTTCAATTAATTTTCTGCACTATTTCTAAACCCCGTTTAAGTGAATTCTGGGTTCGCTAAATTGTTTTCTTGATCAACTGCATTCCATCAATTTCGTTCGATGAATTGTGTTTCGATCAATTATTTTCACACCACATAAACGTTACGTCGTTTTGATAAATTGTGGTTTCGATACATTGCTTCTATAATAGCTTTTGATAAATTTTCTAGACACCTAATCGTCGCTCCGATAAATTACGGTCTTGATAAACTATTTCTCGATCAATGGTGTTAGATCGATTGTCTTCGATCAATTATGTTTTGACAAATGTCCTGCACATCTCCTAACTCTGTTCCGGTAAACTGCGGTTTCGATAATCCATCAATTGCGTTTCGAATTAAAGTCGAAATTGTTTTTAATGAATTGTGGTTTAACCAATTATCTGAACATTTAAACCCGTTTCAGTAAGTTGTGGCTTCGATAAATTGTTCCTGTAACAGTTTTCCATCAATTTTCCCAAACGCTATATCGATAAATTGTGGTTTCGATAAATTTGTTTTTCGCTCAATTGTAGTCTAACAATTATGTTCCATCAATTGCTTTTCGAACCATTTTCTGCAAACATCCTGAACACTGTTTCCGTAAACTGGATTTTCGATTAATCATGTTAGACTAATTGTGTTTGATCAGTTACGTTTCGATATACTTTTTACACATCTTCTACACCCCGTTCTAGTAAGTTGTGGTTTCGATAAATTGTTTGTCGATTAAGGGTGTTCGTCTAATTGTATTTCGATCTAATGTCGAAATTGTTTTCGATGAACTGTGCTATGACCAATTATCTGGACGCCGTCTCAGTAAGTTGTGGTAAATTGTGGTTTCGATTGATCGTAATCGATCAATTGTGTTTGTTCAATTGTGCTTCGGTCAGTCTTCTGTATACCTGCTAAACTCCATTCCGATATATTGTGGTATCGATAAATTGTGGTTTCAATATTTTTCTTCGCTCAACTGTATTCGACCAATTGTATTTGACCATTTCTGTTCCATCAGTTTTCTGCACACCCCCTCTAAATTATTTGAATTATTCGATGAATGGTGTTCAACCAATTGTATTCGATCAGTTGTGTTTTGATACATTTTCTGCACACTTTCCCAACGCGGGTCCGATAAATTGTGGTTTCAATTAATCCTTGTTCGAGCAATTGTTTTTCGCGCACGTGTTCGATCAATTGCGTTAAATCAATCGTTTTCAATCAATTCTGTCCGATTCACTGTGTTTCTATAGTTTTTCTTTGCATCTTCTAAACGTCGTTCTGAAAAATTGTGGTTTCGATAAAAGCTTTTTCAATAATATTGTGTTCGATCAACAGTGTTTTCATTTTTATGCACGCTGTATCAATCGAAAAGTCTATTAACGTGGAACATTATAGCTCCGAGAATTTAAGCAAAGATCTGTAATTTAACATTACTGATAGTTTATAGTTTCAGAATATTTCTTGCTATCTTCTCTACAACTTTTGACAGTTAGTCGATGCTTCTCTAAACTAATATACCTATGAAATATACGTTTTTAAGAAATACATTGTAGTTGTCATTATTATTTTTTTATTAATTTTACTGTCTACCTGAAATATTATAGTAGGTACGACCTAAATTTGTGCAATAAAAAAGTAAAAATAAAATTGTTTATATTATAAATGCATCTGCACATAACACTGTGACATACTATAATCAGGAATTTATCACCACAAAAGGCATAGTCAGACAAATACTATAAAATGGGAAACTAACAAGAAGACTGTTACTTTAAGACATTACACTTACCAATCATCTTCTACCCTTGAAGATACTAATAATTAGAATGATATAAGCTGCAATTATTATATTTAACTCTTCTGTATTAAAACAAAGCTTAACAATAATTACTACAGTTCTCAATTATATAATTTCTACTATTAGTTCTTATTAGTATTGTTTATTGACATTAGTGTCGAAATTTCACTTTGTAGCCATGTTTTTTTTTTTTTTTAATTTAATTAGCCAGATCGGCAAACAAATTGCCATACATGGTTAGGTTAAAATATCGTTATTTACATACATACAAAATGGTTATTAGGGCACAACGTGTCCTTCTATTTTTCACAGGATATTCACTTGTTGATTTAATACTAGTTGACTGATTGCTTTGAGTTCACTGATCACTTTGAGTTCACTAGTCACACAGATCTTGTGGTAATTGCCTCTTTAATCTGCTGTGGATACTTCTTTGTCCTAGGTTGTAAAATGCAGCTCCTGGGCACTGATGAAGAGTAGATATGAATTTGTTAGTGGTTTCTTTTATAAAGTCATTCATTTTTAGGATACCAAGTTCTTCATGAATTTGTTCGTTTCTTATAAACCAGGACGCATTTAGAATTATGCGCATAACTTTATTTTGGAATACTTGGATTTTATTCATATTCATTTTAGAAGTATTGCTCTATATTGGGCAGCATTAAGTAATTAATGGTCTTAGAATAGATTTGTAAAGTAGAAGAGAACACTCTATTTTTAATGGCGACTTTCTATTCAAAATCGGATACAATAGGGCCAGCCGAGCATGACTCTCATTTAGCTTTTTGTTGATGTGAAAGCTCCATTTAAGTTGCGTGTCTAGGTAAACTCCTAAATATTTAACTGCAGAGTCTCTTGGATTCCACTCAATAGTTGTTTGGTTAATTTTTAGTGTTGTTGGGTCTTTTATTCTTTTAAGAGTGAATATTTTGCATTCACATTTTGCTGGATTAACCTTAACTCTCCATTTGTTGAACCATTCAGTTAAGTTATTGACTGCATTTTGTAGTGTTGTTATTGCCCTATGTAGATTTTCATGCTGTGTAATAACCGCAGTATCATCAGCAAACATCAATAATTCAGAGTTTGGCGTCACCTGTATGTCGTGTGTGTATAGACTAAATAGTATAGGGCCCAAGATACTACCTTGTGGGACTCCGGCTTTGATGTTTTTGACGTTAGAGTAGGTGGTGTTGATTCTAATTGCAAATGTTCTGTTTTGTAAGAAAGAAGCTATGATCCTAACAAGATAGGGTGGGATGTTTGTTTGTAACATTTTATATAATAGTCCTTCAGTCCATACCTTATCAAATGCTTGCTGTAGGTCAACGAATGCAACTGTAGTATATTGTTTTAAGTGGTACCCCTTCTCAATGACTTCAGTTAATCGCAAGAGTTGGTGTCCTGTGCCATGTTTTTCCTTGAATCCAAATTGAAACATTGGTAATATATTTTCGTTTAAACAAGTAGTGTTTAAACGTATGCTAATAATTTTTTCCAGAAGTTTTGATAAAGTTGAAAGCAGGCTAATAGGTCTATAGTTTTCCGGGTTGTATTTGGTTTTCCCTCGTTTGTGAATAGGTAAGATGTGGGCGTGTTTCCACTTTTTAGGAAAATAACCCAATCTTAAACACGCGTTAAAGATTGTTACTAGGTAGACAATGGCTTTTCGTGGTAGTTTTTTCAATACCACATTTGGTATCAGGTCTGGCCCAGGAGATTTTCGTGTTTTCAGTTTTTTAATTATCGCTTTTAGTTCACTAGGAGATGTTGGTTCTATTTGGTCACGAATTATTTGTAGATTATTTGAGACGTACCTTTCTATATCTTCTACTAGGTCCATGTCAGTAGGTGTGTTTGGACTGAGGTTACTTTCAATTAAATTTGCGAGCACTTCACATTTGTCCTGGTCTGTTGCATATGTGTTGTTGTCTTTTTTGAGTGGAGGTATAAGTGTGGGTTGTTTTAATATCCGTTTGGTGGCTTGCCAAAGGGTGTTATCTTTTGATTCCAGCTGCTGTATATATCTTTGATAACTGTTTATCCTATAGTTGTCCAGTTCCCATTTAACTTCCCGATTTAGTCGATTAAGTAGTGTACGTAACTGTGGGTCTCTTGTGTTTTGCCAATCTCTTCGTGTTTGATTTTTATGTTTTATTAGGTTTAAGATATATATTGGTGGATTCAAGTTTTGTGATAGCGGTGTTTTCCTTCGTACAACTGTTGCTTGTTGAATGCTGTCCTTTAAGTTATCAGTGAATTTTTCTATAGCGACGTTTATATTTTCTGTGCTGTTAATATTTTTGGGTATTTCAAGTTTTACATTGAGTACATTTTCAAATAGTTCCCAGTCAATGATTCCATTTATGAGTCTAGGTAATGGAGGTGTATACTGTGGTTGATTTGAAAAGGTCATTAGAACCGGGAGGTGATCCGAGTCCATTTCTGTTATAACATTCTGGTATATCGGTTTTGTGAAGTTTTTGTGTAGTGTTATATCTAGGATGTCAGGATTTCGATTTTGCTGATACGGGTAGTATGTGTATTCTCTAGGAGCAGAGATTTGTATTGCATGCGTAGTGGTTATATTGTGCAGTTTGATACCATTTGGATTATTTACTCTACAGCCCCATAGTGTGTTCTTGCTATTAAGGTCACCTATTAACAGGGTACCTTTATTATCATTGAATATGTTTAATACGTCCAGTTCGTCTATTGTACGGTTAGGTTGTTTATATACTGCTACTATTTTAACTTGTGTGTTATCATTCAACTGAATTTCAATCATGGTTGTTTCTAGGCTTGATAAATTTTTGTTTGGTAAACTATTATGTTTAATTTTCTTTTTGATTATAATTGCGACCCCTCCGGACGCAATTGCTGCCTCTCTATCATGTCTGTAGACTAGGTATCCTGGTATTTTAAATTTTTCGTTCTCTATTAAGTGAGTTTCAGATATGCAAGCTATATCTATGTTGTGCCTAGTTAAGAAATTTATGAATATCGATCTTTGGGCTTTAATGCCATTTGCGTTCCAGTTCACAATAGTCAAGTTATTTATCGCGTGTGTTTTATTTAAGTCCATGTTGAAGTAGGGTTGGGATTAACGTTGTAAGATATGGTGTGATTTTGTGTAGGTGCGGTTTGATCACTTCAATTATCGTTTTGATGATTATTGTTATGACGTCTGTTGAACTTTCTCGTTGATTTGTTGTGGCTGGTTTATTATTTCGTGCTGCATCTGCAAATGATCTGTTATCTGTAACTCTATTATATGTTCTGTTGGGTCTTGTTGTACTATTGGACAATTTAGTGTAATAAGAACACCCCTTATAGTTTGCGGGGTGTTCCTCTCCGCAATTTACACATTGTGGTTTTTGGTTAGGTTTTTTGGGGCAGTCTGTGTACATGTGATTTCCCGTGCACTTGACGCAACGCGGTTCAAGTTGACAGTAATTTCTCGTGTGCCCGTATCTCTGACACCTTCTACATTGGGGGATATCAGCAGTTTTTTTTCTTGGTTCAACCGCTATGATACAATGTTCGTATTTTGTGAGATTGAATATTTCTATTGCTTTATTATCTTTTACTAAGTCAACAGCGCAGATGGGGATTGGTATTCTTTGTTTGTTGTAGAGCCTTGCAACTTTATTTATCGCAAATCCTGTCTTAACTAGTTCATTTTTTATTTCTTCATCAGAGATTGAAATTGGTATATTTCGTATGACTACAGATAGTTGATTTGCTGTTGGATCTTTATATGTATGGAATCTTATGTTAGTTTCTTTATAAAATTTTGTAAGTTTTCGAAAGTCTTCGCTGCTGCTAAGATTAATGCGCAGAGTTGTTCCTCTACATACTGTTGTGAATTTTTCGGATATTGTTTTCTCTAAATCTTTTATTACTTCCTGGTAATTTGTGGCTTCGTGCACGTAGATGGGTGGAATTTTAGGTTGTTTGCTTATAATTTGTGTTATTTGCGATTCGGAATCGCTTGATTTTGTGTTATTTTCATCCTGGGTGATTTGAGCTAAGTTTATAGATGTGTCATCTGGTATGTAATATTTATTAGCCGTAATTAGAGTGGTTGGATTAAACAGATATTTTCTGTTGGGTTCATTAATAGGAGGTGAAAGTTCACTGTTATCGCGTTTATTAGTCATAATGTTATTTTGATTGGGCCCTCCGAGTAGCCCAATTGGGTATGAACACTTTTGTTAAATGTTTTTAAGGTAGAACTATTTTTAATAATATCTTATAAATGTTTTCAAGCACAAGGAGGTCACTAGATAACTTCGCTATCACAGCGGTCGTATTAACATCCGCACGCGGTCGCGGTCAGACCCGAACTCTTGTAGCCATGTAACAACTCTGGCCAATATGAGAAAAAAATTAAAACAGGTTTCAAAGAGAGTAAATTTGGAGGAGGGGGGGGTATAGTTAAGTTGACCATGGGCGTAGCCTAGAACACCACTTTGGGTGAGGAGAGGGCAAAATAAAAGGTCTACCTTGAAAAGAAAGCTGTACGTCCACGTCAAAGCCAAAAGTTTGGAAGCCATGGGAGGCTGTTGCCCCTACCAATCTTTACCCTTCTCAAGTTACGCCTATGAAGTTGATTAACTGACTACTAGATATTTTAATGGAAAAGTTTAACCATGACCTTTCTGACAGCAACAAAGAATTAGTGAAAGCTCCTAAATAAAACTAAAATACTTTTAAGTCATAGGTATTGTTAAGTCACCCAGTATCTGACGATATCTAAATGCGTCCTGTCATTTCTTCATATTTTTGTCGTTTTTACTATGCAGCTGTCAGTACTTGAAAATACTGTTCTTCTATCTGTTGAGAAATATCCATTTAAAAATGCCGTAAGCATTATTCTCCAGCACTCTAGTTAGCAGCAACTTGGTGATTGTGAGGGATGTCCGATTATTTATACTAGAAAATTGTCAATAAAGCGAATAGGTAGCCAGTTGCCAAACATATCGTTCATGCCATGTTGATAAGGTGGATAAGATCGTTCTCGAGGTAGGCCAACAGTGATCTGTGGGCGCTCATAGGGAAAATTTAAAAAAATTGGGCTCCAACAGCTCTTAAGCTGGCGGCAGAGTCTCATGGAGATAACGAGAAAAAAAGTTGAAAACTAGTGGATTCGAATAAGGTGGTCTCAAGAAAGCATTTACGGGTGTCTCCACTGGGCATTTACGAAGAACCACAGCTCGAGAAGACGTCGTTTTCAATTTTTGCTACAATGGAACCGATTTACCACAACACGAGCCATTGGAAGTGTGGTCAGTAAGTATATCACCAATAAAATCATTTGGGCTAGGTTTACTCTTAACTGATAAACATTCAGCTTGCATACTACAGTGGTACCGCAATCGATTGTATGCTTAAGCTAAGGACCTGAGCTATCAGTTACATACTATGTAAAATAATGTCTCAGTGGATTTACGAGTTCCCCGTAATTCTTCGTACAAATTTGGATGCAAAATCATATGCTTTGAATCTTTTCAGTCTTCTTGACGCTTCTTCCAGTTAATTATGATTCATAGTTCATTTGGGCATGTTATTAGTTTAGCTCTGCATTCACTGCTAACAGCTCTAGTTTCTTCTCGAGCTGTTGGTATGTTTAAGTCAGAATGCAATACTATTTAGTATATACCATCGAGCTCGGAAAACCTTATTTTGGAATAACTTTAGTATATCCATGTTTAAGGTACTAGCTGATGGCAGCAAGTTTTGCTATAGCCGAATCTCAATGTCTTTCTGTCTACAGAGAGCATCATTTACTTTGTGCGTTCACAGTCTTTTTGATATTCTATGTTCAAACATTTGTTTCTTTGTTAATTCTCTGTCAGTTCTAATACTCGTTTAGGTATTTCTTCATAGGCCATTTTTCCAACGTAAAGTGCTATAATATCTCGTTTTTGTTCTCTATAAGGTCCCGGGTGGTGTAGCTTGAACAAGCGTCCAAATTCGATCAGTAGAGTTAAGCAACGCTCTTTCTGGTCAGAACTTGGATGGGAGTTGCATGGCTGCTTCTCTCGGCGCCTCGTGATACGGCTGTCACGCAGATAGTTGGTCCCGGATGTCATAATAACTTCATGACAGTCGTTAGCAGGGTTGGAAGTACCCATAAAATGTACAGCGACGCCTATAATTGGTCTAACGGCTGTTGGCTGAGTACCAAATAAAATAAAATAAAAAATAAAAAAATAAAATAGTGATGCTGTTGGCTTTTATAATTTCTCGTACTTTATGTATTTATTTCCTACTTTATCTATGTTTGATATTTCTGCATATTTCTGCGTTTCGTTATAAATGTCTTAGTACTATAAACTACTGTTAGTTATTTTGAAATTTATTTCATGTTATTGTTACTAAATTGCAAAAGTATAATTTTTTACTGAAAACTTTACTTTAATAGCTCTAAAATATGGATTTGTGATGTAAGTGTGTTATGTAATCTTCCACTTTCCACACTTCTATATGTAGATAGCGACAAAAGCAAAAATACGGTAATCTCAAACGCACTCTGTATATGCTTTTCTTTCTATGTTTGGTTATATATTTTCAACAAATATTAAATTCAGTGTGCATATATGTTCTTTCTTCTTTGTGCTATTCTCTTCTATATTTTTGTGCCACCTCTTGCACGTCTTTCAAAAGCTACTAATATTTATTCCACAGTTTACGTATTTTCACAGTCAGTCTCCATTTGTTGCATTGTACTAAACTAGACCATACTGGTACTATTATACGAAACACTCCTAATTTATCTACAAATGGGTAAGATAGAAATATTCTTATATACATGTATTACATATAAACACATCATTTTCACAGCTCGTGTGATTGATTTTAAGTCATTTTCAAGATGCGTTGAAAGTTTAACAATTTTAGAGAACACTATTCATATAAAGCAATGTTGTGCTGTGTATACTTTAAAGTGTAAAATATAATAGAAAGTCATACCTAATAATATGTAGCTTCAATCAAACATGTGACTTCGCTCTAATCAATGTTCACAACAATTTTCTGACTTGCACATGTTTGCAATTAATCTGTTTTCATATCACACTTATTTTTGGTAAAAAGTAGAACATTACCTAGTACTTATAGAAACATTGTACTTTAAAATTATTAATCCTCTTACAGGTACTGAAAATTATTTAAAATATATCAAAATGTCTACTTTAAAGATGCAAGTGGTTTTCTTTCTTTAATCAGTAGCTCAATAAACCTTGCCAAGTGCTGAAAATGGTGTATCTATCCTTTCCGCGCTTTTGTTTTCCAATCTTGTGTTTCTGATTCTGTTAAGTCTCTTTCAACTGCTTCCAACATCTTCCTTTCACTTACGATTCGTCTGTTATCATACAGGCTCTTCCTTAGAATCCCTGTTGGTGCTCTTACAGCCTACAGTTTTACGAGCTTTGGCTTTTGCACCGTGTACTTCCAAATAAATGTTAACTTTTTGGTTCGTCCTCCTCAGCCTCAGCCTGTACCTTCTTCCTTAGGTCCTAGTAGGCGCATCAGGATATTTCGTCCTTAACACACTTCTGTGTAGCAATATCCACTTCATCAATTTACATGAATAGAAGACACACATCGTTGGAATGGTAACAAACTACCTTCTTCTTCGGTAATTTAGGCCTTTTAGTTAAAACGTTTTGGTATAATTGTTTTAATAAGTTGGCATAGTATTCTTCAGGACGATTTTACCCTTTGGTGGGTATTTTATCAATAATATTTCTTTAACGTCTCAACATACAGAAGCCAGTACCCTGACAATCGATGCAATCGCTTTTCCTCCTATGACTGTTCTGTTTCAGGAATAGAATGGAGAATCCAAGTTTCGTGTGAGAAAATTAGTTCGGCTGGTATTAAAATGCTTCAGATGGTTCGCATACAAATAAGCCTTCAGTCATAAATGCTGGCTCAAATTGGCGAAAAGTTTTCATATCAAGGTATTTCTGCAAAATATTAAATACTCACTATTTTGAGTTACCAACAGTTTCAGCTATCTTCTTCAATTTCAGTCAACGATTGCTGATGACACTATTGTGCACTTTTGGGACCATTTATGGCGGAGTAGTATTTTTCAGGCTTCCGCTGCTAGGATCGTCGTCGACGTGTTGACGACCAGATTTAAATTCACTGGTCCACTTATTAGATACTGCTGAAAATGGAGAAGCAGCATCCCTCTTGCTGATAAACCCTTTTTAATAAATTACATTATATTATTGGTAGCACCTACGACGCTTTTTAGAGAAACAGTGGCAATAAAAAGTGTCCCTTTCGGGTCTACCTTTAATTTCGTCACTTCTCTTTAGTACGGCTCTGAAAACAGTAGCATTGAGCTAACAATATCAGCCACAGCAAGGTAGTAATTTTCCTCTGCTGCCACAATTTTGAATCTTTGTGATTAATATGTGTTCTTCCCTCAACCGTGTGTTCCATTCATAGCCCCAATTTCTTCTACTAACTGGACGCTTAAGGGAGCACACGAACATAACCTAAAAACAGTTCCTTCAAACTCGGCACTTTCCGTCTAGCTCGAGCAGCACCGAGCGGCTACATGAAAATTTTCATATCCTCCGCACTGTTTACAAAATAACATAATTAATAACGGCCGACGCGTTCATCTATCACTCACGTCGGGCCTCGAGGCGAAATCGCCAATCTCGCAACAAATTATAGTAGTCGGGATTCGACATGGACTTCCAAATTACTCAAGCCCACCCCTGCAAATGTGATTAAATAATCATTAAGCCGCTCGTGAGCGTCCTCGCGGACCGTTTTCTGTGAATAGATTTTTTGCTCCGCGGGCCGCTCCTCGGAACGCTCTGGTTGTTATTAAACAGCGGATTAAGAGGCGCGAATTAAATCGCAAACTGGCCGCGGATGCAAATCCGGACGATTCCTCGCGCCG
The DNA here is from genome assembly GCA_940337035.1 of Agriotes lineatus. NCBI lineage: Eukaryota > Metazoa > Arthropoda > Insecta > Coleoptera > Elateridae > Agriotes > Agriotes lineatus. The sequence continues at coordinate 135,357 of CALNHX010002812.1, forward strand.
CGAATTATAACGCCAGATGTTACTTTTATAGTTTTTTCAGGAGAAGAAACAGTATCTAGCTCTAGCAAGTTTCAAGTCAAAAGGTAGGTAGGCGTTTGGGGCTAAGTCTACCGAATAAGGTGATAGATTCAATATTATATAGGCGGTTTGGTGAATGTCAGCTATAGAAACAGTCATATACTGAGGTGCATTCGGAAATCGTACGCATCTTCTATTTTCTATTTAACAACTAACAAATTATTTTCTACTTCGTTCTTGAAACACTATCTCTCAAGCCCTTCATTGCACACGTTATTTGTCTGAGTTAACAAAGATTTTCACTAACTTGGTTTCGAAATCGTGTAATTCACTGTGACTGCTTTTTCCCAGTGTGTGACAAAAATACAAAGTCATATTTACTTTACAAGGCAAACTAGTCTGGAGTCTGGAACGAGTCTGGATGGTGATATATCAACTTCTTGAATTTTTTGGTGGATATTTTTTCCTGGTTATTCTTCGTTATCAGCTTGCCACCATTGTCATATAGTTTTTGGCTAAGTATAGCTCAAAAATCCCTCTATAGGTCTTGCCTGGGGAACATTAGGTGGGTTATCCGCTTTCGGTACGAAAAAGATATTACCTATTTGCTTCCAATCAGTCTCGCCTGAACTTCGTCCAAGATAATGTTGTTTAAAATTATATTGTTATTATAGAAGACAGACATAAAGACAGTTATTATTATTATTATAGTATTATTTTGGAAGGCGTCTTTACGCACACCAACTCAAGAAACTGCGCACCACATGAGAACTTTATCAGAAAATTTGACTGTTTTCTTATATTTTACGTTTTCAGAAGGAGTACTAAAATTATCTGTATAAAAACCGGTTTAACATTTAATCTTTGTTGTTTGACATGTAAATCGTCAAGGTTTACTATATTGTTTTACCACCAATATCTTTGAATTCGATAGAAGGCTCTTACTTGAGGTAGGCCTAAAACTAACTCACCCAGATAAGTTTTCTAACTATACTGTTCGACTTAGATTGAATGTTAACTGCTGTGGTGAGAGCTAAGATCCTAACCGTAATGCTGATTTGATAGGTTCTGTGTCGGTAAGCTAGATAACTGCATTATGGTTTTTTGTATTATCATCACAAATCATTAAACTTTTATAGATACCTTACGCACATGTTAGCTTTTGTCGACGTTTACATCGCCTCTGGTGTTTGGAAGCGTAATTGAACCAACGAGGGGCAATTTTGAAATTTATAAAGAACACAATGTATTACACAATTATTGTTGCTAATACTTAATGCTATGGTCAAACTCAAAATTGGTAGGTACCCGATGAAGATACAGATGCTTGGATTTAATATGAAATAATTCCTAAATAATCATTTAAAAATACAAGCAATTATAGATAATAGGAAAATATGAATATCGAAAAGTGTATTAATGTATAGAGATTATAAATTCATATGGAGTCACAGGCTAAAAGTTAAATGTTAGAAGTTAAGCAATGCTATAATGTAATGGTCGTCTTCTGTGGGGCTGATGAATATAGTAAAACCAAAGAGTATATACTCTTTAGTAAAACGGCAAAGAATTTGCTTTATGAGTACGCCGTGGAGTCTACATATGATTGGCAGACCTATGCTGCTGCTTAGGTGATGCAGGTTTTCCAAAAATACCTTGTAACAGCGAGGTACACCTAGATATACAATCAAACCAGAAGTCAGCAAGAACTCTTAAACTCAAACGAGGTTAAAGACAAAAATTAACTAATGTTTTAGACTGGTGATGACGTTTAGCAGACCTCAGCAGAGTCCCGTCAAAAGTGACAGCATTTAAATCGCGCAGGTGCAGGCCATAAAAAATATAGAGCTTTAATAAAAAGCGCTGCTGCCGCCATCTGTGGATGGGAAGCGAAATGTACAGCATAGACATGAACTACAACCAAGCCCTTCCATTTAGCTGAAACATCTTTAAAAGTATAATTATTTGTGATTATCACTTTACAATCTTTCTACAAAAATTAAGTACATTTTGTGACAATATATACGAATGATATGCTAGATATGATCCAATGACTATACCTTTAAACAAACTAGAGTAATTTTGACGTGTACATATTATACCAATTATTATTAAACCGCTTTAAATATTACTATTAAAAATTATTGGGTATATTTTACAAGTAATTATCTGCAACATTGAAGTTCTCAATATTTTTCAATTAAATTAATCTGCATGCGAGAGGATATGGTTATATGTACTTACTTATACAGCAAGTGATTATAGGTCTAGAGTGCATTGGAGATTCTAGTCTTTTTGCTTTTACTGCTCAATACAATGCGTGTATGCTATATGTATGCAGTATTCACTAGATAAACAGAGAAGTATGAAAGCTTGCGCCACAAGTCAACATTTTAGCGTTATGAAAGCAAAATATTCTTGAAATTGAGTAACATGTTAAAATGGCTGACAGTCGTTTATAGTACTAAAAAACTTAGAATCAAGCGGCAATTTTTTTATCATTTATAATCACTCTGTATATGTGGCAACGGCACAGCGATGTCATGCATTCCAAAAATTTCAACAGTCGAGGTTGCTCTATTATCTTTGCAGACATAAAAAGGGTTTTTCGTCGTTGAAGCTCTCAGTTCTTCCACATGTAGGATGTTGGTGCCTATAAACGTTGCATTTTCAATTTATTGTATTGATTTTGTTACTTGCAGTAAACGGCACCTCGCTATACAGAGGCAAGTAGCCATGGCTCTATCATAATAAACCAGTCATTCAAGATTTCTTTTTTATCCTGACGAAATTGCACTCATTTTTTATCTTCTTTTTCATAAAGCTTAAACAAGGCACGAGTAATTTTTGTATCATGGATATAAACTGTACGATAAATGCTGCTTGCTTTCTTTGACACATGTGAACCAAATCGAAGAGGCACATGGCTTTTCAACAATTTATAGATTACGGCGGGGGTTAATAAGCATGAAGTAGGCCAAAATATAAGAATATTTTAAGATTCAATGGAAGCCTCGTTGGCGTAGGCACTCGAGCAGTTTGGCCGCAGCTGACAAAGCGTGTGTCACGTTACTAATATGGAAGCTTACACAATTTTGGCACATATGGTGGGAGATTTAATCGAGTTCAGGTGAAGAAACGCTGAGCTGCATATCTGGAACTTCGTGTGTACAATTGCGAGAGAAAGAACGTTGAACGTTCGTATTTTTGCAAAATAATTACGATTGCCATTTTATTGCGCTCATTATTTACTGGTAAACGGAATTCTTGCACTCTTAATAAAACCAGCTTAAATACGTTCTTCAAAAACCACACCATTGTTTTTTCTTAAAGCATTAAGAAGTAATTGGCATATTTAATAGCGAATCTACTGAAAACAACGGAAACTCTCGTTGTGTGTGAGTTTGTGACTACTCCACAGGTAAAAAATGTATAAACAACAGAAATATTCTAAACACCATTGGTAGATATATAGTTTCAAAATGCAAAAATCCTATTTTTTTGTTTTAACATGAAATGTATCCAATTTGTCTTTGATAAATTTTTTTCTTTAAAACTCTTAACCATTTCAAGTACATTTGAAATAAGATACGTAAAACACATATGAATTTTTGTATCTTAAAGAATAGATGCACTTTTTTGACCGAATTATACGAAACATGAAGGAGAGATATTAGATTCAATTCACCATCTTCTATTAACCTGTAAAGTTTGATAATATTTTTACTAATGCCAGTTACGACATATGCGAAATATTTAAATCTCGGGATATCGGATTCTATCTTTGTCTGTGACAGGGTGGAAACCGCATTTAACGTTCGGTTGGCTCCACCACCAAAATTCTCCACGAGCCGTCACTGTTTGCAGTTACTAGAATTTTATTCTTTTGTTCATAGTTCATAACCAACTGCAACTGAATTGTAATTCTGAAATTCTGATCCGACGTCCAGTTGGATGGCCATCTTAACAATGTGGTAGCACCACATCTTCTTCGTATTTTGCCTCATATCTGTTCTCTAATAAAATTGTGTAGTTTTGAAATTAACTGTCTATGTTCATTTCTTAACAAATAATGGTTCTTTCGCATTTCTAAAAATCATGGCCAAGCTTTCCTACCGGTCTTTAATCAAAATCCGTGTATCTTCGTCGGTGTTTTGCCACTTACGCACTCAATAATTCGAAAGAATCCACCCAGCTTTGCTTTATAACTTTAAACACTTAGATAAAGTTGTTATATTTTTTATTATACTTAGCCTTGGAACTCAATAGCTGAATATGTTTCCAAAATGACGTCAAAATACTTCAAACCTATATTATCTCGAAATAAATAAATATTTCATGTCCATTACTTGTTTCCTAAATTATCACTCTGCTTCCCAATCAATATACAAATAGTACTCTGTTTAGCCCGAAAGCACTTTGTAAAGCTCATATATATGAGCACTATTCGTTGAATCTTGCGAGAGCTGAACAACGACCCCTCTATCCATACAAATATAAAAAATAGTTAACTAAAGTTCAATGTAGATTGCGTATATGTGTGTACAAGGAAGCTCGCAGATTATTTTCTGCACCTTGTGCAGCTCAAGATATGGTAATCCATTGTTGCCATACATTTTACACTATTAACTTGCATGTTATCGGCATATCTATATGGATCTTAGACTTCAGTCGAAGTATGGAAAAGTACTCGAATAGGTTTTTGTTCTTTGGTGATTCATTTTTCAGAGCTTTCCGTTATGTATATTTACGGTGTATCAAATAACATAAAATTGATACATGAATGCTAAATAATGTGAAATAACAAGAAAACTTTAAAAAGTCTGAAAAATAATTTTGTTTTCCTGGTAAAAATATGCTTTTGTTACTTGACTGAAGTATTAATACTAAATTTTAAATTGTGCGACCCAAAAGTCACAAACCCGAGTATCTTCGACGCTCTGTATCATGAAATCTATGAACATTTATTCAGAATGTGAGTATGGTATTACAGCAGTATAAACCTTAATACTTGTATATTTTCAAACTAGTGTACCATAGCAAACATAAGTGTTTGAAATAAAAATTAAATGTCCCAAGAGCAGTTTAAACTTTACCTACCTACATTAATAATGAAATAAAGTTGTCAGATGCTTTGGGCAAATGGACGAGTTACAAGAGTAAAGAGACGGGTCTATATGAAAAATCGATACCCCGCATAGAATTGCTCAGCCAAAGTACAAACGAAGGAACCAAACATGAAAGAGCAAATCGCACATTCGCTAAGATAGGTAGCATACAACTCGCTAAAAGAAAAAAGATTACTTCGCTAGAGGTATTCAAGAAACGCATTACAATGTCTCAGACTGAATACTCTAGACCAAACTGTCAAAGAAATTCTGCATGTTACTTCCTGTATTAATGCCTAAAAATAGCTGTATATAACTGTAGCAACCTTTTCCAAGTATTAGAAACTAGAGAAGAATCGCTTCTAGGATGGATCTTGTGGTAGAAAACGTTTTCCTATTTTAAACGCTGAAATAATCTCAGCGCCTATGAAAATGATGACTATTGACGTCCGAAAAAAGTACATGATGTTAATGTTACATACAAATATTGAAATGCTGAAATGACAGTTACCGTATTCCTTAAACCATGCAGCTTCAGTTACTTCCTGGCCTAACATAAGGCGTAAGATATTGATGCTACGCAGCAGCTATACCCACTGAATGCAATATGACTATAAATTGCATACAAAATCTCGAGCAAGTATGAGGAAACCTATGTCACTGTGCTGGAGAAATTTGAGGCTGACGTACTGAAGTTTTCTTGATAAAATTGAGAAGCGTTGAGCGTTGTAGTTTTTGTTGCAGTTATGGACTGTATACATTGTGTCTAACAGCATGCGAAACGTAGAAACACGTTAAGGTAAATTTTGCTAAAGATCAACAAAGACCGTGAGTGTATTTGGCTTGCAGCGATGCATTTGTCAAATGAATCATTTCACATACATAATTTACTTCGTTCTACTCAAGTTATTTATCGATATACATTACTGATTATTGGCTATATTATAATTTATAATTAGTTTGCCCTTGCAGTGCAGTTTTATTTTAACTCACAGCAAAAAAGAATTTCGTATTTATTTAGCCGTCATAATCATTACGGACATGGAAAGCAAAGTTCCCGTTTTGAAGATTGATTATCACAACGTAACTTGTTTGGTAAATATTTTTGTATTCAACACTTGCCGTTCGTGTCACAGGGTATAAATACAATTTTTCGAGTGCCATTTAATGAACACATTAGTAAAAATTTACTATTCTGATACTTCGTAAAGACCTGCAAAAATCTTTATTAGAAATAGCCCTCAACAATGTAATTCATATTGTAGAGAAACTCGTGTAGTTAGTGGAATTTCAAGAATTGTTCGTTAATAATGATCTGCTGAACTGCCAAACTGCCGTTTTGACAGTTAAATTTCAAAGCGGGAACTTTGTTTTCCTAGGCAGTTTTGATCATCACGGATAAATAAATAACAAATTTCAGAATATCGCGCTTTCTCAAAATAGTAACAATGGCTTAGTTTTTGCTATAAATTTATAAACGACAACGAATTATGAGTAATGTCGCCAAAATTCAGTAATATATGCAACATGACATGTTTCCCTATGAGATAGAGCACTTAATAAGTACTTAAAGTACTTAAATTGACGGGCGAGGGTGTTGAGTTTTGCAAACAAACGAGAACGTCTGAGCTGTGACACTTCCATATATCAAAACAAGTGTATCGCTATATTTAACGCGTTGTTTTTTATAATTCCTTTTTCTGAATAGACATGTTTAAAGCTAAAGTGTGGTCACCATACGACTTTCTTTTACTACTTGTAAAGTTTTGCAATATTCCGAAAAACTCACCTTTTACAAAGAAAATATTTTCCCAAAAGTTATAGCTAATTCCGTAATATATAATAATTTGTTATGTTTGGTTTCCCATTGTTTTTGGACCTCGAGAAGATTTCTGTAAAAATCTAATTTTTGCAATTTTTTCCAAAAGTTATATTACTTTTTACAAAAAAGTTTGTAAACGGAAGTTGCATAATATGTGATTTTATTCTATAAAATTCAATTCTTGTCAAACAATTATGAAACTTTCACGGAAAACGGAAACAACGTAAGAGTAAAGTACTACCTCCAGTTGCTCTACTTTAACCAAAAGTCACTGGGATTTCCCAGTTTATAATGGAAGAAAAAATACAATGTTTTAGGCAAATCAATTAAACCATCTGGGCCGTAGAAAGAACACAGGGAGACTCACAGATTGACAGACAGACATCACTTCGAAAACCACTTTTACGAAGTGAAAGACAGTAGTAATGGTTCACCCATCATGAGAAGATGTCTTGAAAATTAGGTCTTTGATGTCCTCTTACAAGAAGCACAGAAATCCTTCTAAATATTTGATAGGAAATATAGTCCCGGCCGAGCTTTTCAAACATTCAGTAGATTGGTAACAGTCTAGTACCATGATTGTCACATCCAAGGAGACATTCTCGAGAAAAATATGTTGACGTAAAGGTGTCCGTTTGTGCCTATTCCTGTTAAAACGATTTGAAATATAACCCGCTTTTGGAGCGCCAATTGAAATATATCTAAGTTTCACATTGTAAGCCAATTGTAATATAGGCTACCTATCTCGAGTTTCACTTACGGTGCTAATTGTTATATTTATCAACTACACTTGCAGTATCAAATGAAATATTCTCTTTACTAATTCTTCTTCTTCTTTAATCAGCATCAACCGTCCGCATGCGGACATATGCCTCCTCCATCTCCTTCCATCTTTCACGATCTTGTGCCATCAACATCCATCGTTTTCCTGCTATTTTCCTTATATCATCGTACCATCTGTTTATTGGACGTCCTACACTCCGTTTCCTTGCCCATGGTTTCCAATCGGTGGTTATCTTTGTCCATCTTTCTTGTCCCATGCGGGCTATATGCCCTGCCCATCGCCATTTTCTTTTCGTTATAGTTTGACCTATATACTAATTATTGTAAAGAAATACTATTTTATATAGTTCATTTATATATCTACCTTATTTCTTAATACGATAAGTAGAAATTGACGTAACTCCTAAATCAATTCCCAGCTGAATGGGTTAACCTTCAACTAACAGCTTCTTCTATATCAAAAGACTGAATTACTTTTAAAATATAATAATTATTTGATTTTATCAATCAAATACAAGTTTCAGGTACTTCATAAAATTAAATTCGTACGTTCAGTTTATTAGTAGTTCATAGAAGTTTGATCTGACATTACAGAATAAAATACAGATTGTCAAAAAGTAATTTAAGCAATTGTTAGTATTTCCAAACTTGATTAAATTAAATGTAAAATTCTAAATATTATCCTACCTTCAATCTCAAATCAGAAATATAATTTAGCAAAATAATTAATATTCTATAATAATCACTTATAATACCATGAGTAGTCAAAGTTATGTCGACTATTTTTGCGGTGGTGTCACGAATGTCCATTGCGCTTTGGTACGATTAGGACGAGTGCGTTAGCACGAGTCCTAATCCCAAACGCAATGGACATGAGTAGTGATACCACCGCAAAAATAATCCACTTAACTTTGACTAAGAATGGTATTCGAGGGACTATTTAATGAACCAAACTACTTTTTCAAATTAGTTTTCAGTAAATCTAGCAACAAACTACGCAATTTCTATAGTAACGGAACACTAATATTGACTTTTTCTAATAAAAATCACATTTGTTTAAAATAGTCACTTGAATACCTTCTAGGAAGATATATCCACTGATATTTTTTTGATTGGTCAACAAACGTCAGAATTCTGGATTTTCATTGGTCACTTTTTGACAGATGGCAGGTGAATTGAATAGTCTTCTAAATATAATTACAATGGTTTTAATAGTTGTCACACCAAACTCACTTTATAATTTCTTATTATTATGTAAGCAATTGTCTGAATGTTTATTTCTTGTACCTGAATGCTCTACCTTTACCTGTCCTAGGTGGACAGATTCCAGTCAGCAAACCCCTCTTGGTTGTTTCCGACCAAATCAAAAGCTCGTTGTAGCTCTTTGAAAACTCTATTACTTGAATAGACAGTTCGATAGCATACCACAACACTCACTTTCACTGCTTTTACTGGCTTCGTAGTGTTCTAATATTTACAATAGAATATACTACGTTAAATGAATTCAAATAACCTTGAATTACGTACTTGAATAATATTTGTGACTTGAAGTCAAATTTGATCGTAGAGAATGCTTTATTACTACTACTTATCCAACCAACAATTATTATTTTCTCACAATTAATGGGAATTTAACCCTTAACGTGACTATTTCTCGTAGATTCTGAATTCAAGTTATTTCGTTACTAAAAAAAACCTTGTGGTTGCCCTTACTACCCTACCAGTCAAACATACAACTGTTATATCACATGATATCCATTAGATATCTGAATATAAATATTTCAATTAAATGTATCATACATCCTGTAGGATGCATTATAGATTCTACTGTAAATATTAGATTTTGACATATAGGTATTATTATATCGATTTCAATATTAAATCTTGAATTTGATGAAAATAGCCCAAATCCAATGTTTTTTTAAGTTTATTGCGACTTATGTCACTGTTTGTGTTTATATTTGTGCGATATTTACCTGAATTGCACAGAAAGAAACCTCTTGTGTACGGTACTTGGAGCATAAATACAAAATTTGTAAAAAAGGTTTTTCACATATAGCACAAGAAATAGTACACTAAAAACTCTGTATAACATTTTTTCGTAGAATAGTTTTCCTTTTATTCCTCTAACTTAGTATAGGCTTAGAGTTTGATCCATTATCTCTAAGGATTCATACACCATCCTCCTCTTATCCGTGCAGCTGACATGTTCTCAATTCCTCCTTCGATTTGTAGTCCAGTCGCACGCATTCTCTTTGTTACAGGATAGTCCAACGGTGGTATTTCTCTCGCAGTCTTCAATAATCTTTCTAACAATCTTTCTCAATATTTTCATTGTTTTAAGTTTGTTGTGCTTTAATTGTGTCGCTTTATTACTCGTCTAAGATCTTTGTTCTAACAGATTAAATGGTTTAAACAACTTACCCTCGTCTATTTGCTCAGTAATTTCTTAGGCGATGTGTCCATTGCTGTGAGGTTCACACCTCAATATCTTATTTACATTACTTCTTCTATAAGCGATCGTGGTACGTACGACCCAACCAATATACAAATAGTACTTTGGTCAGCTTGAACAGACTTTGTGGAGGGCCCATTAGAGCTGAACAAGGTGTGGCGAGTATATGATGGCCGAACAAGGATCCATTTATTCAAGCACATATACGAAATACTTAACAATATACGCATGTTTTATTTTAATATTAACATAAAAACTTCACCAAATGCGCAAGGAACACAAAGATGCTGAAGCCATGAACAGAATTTTTGTTTTTAGAGATTCGTTTGTCTGAACTTTGTATGACGTATATTTAGGGGCTTTCAAATACACAAACAAGAAGCAGGAACTCTAAAATTTGTAAAAAATAATTATTGTTTTCTTGATAAAAATATTTCTTTTTTGTTAGCTTAAAGTACTAACACTAAATTTGCATATTATACAACCCCAACGCTAATTTCAATATATTTGAGGACAAAAGTCAAAAGCTCTCTTAGACACTCGGTTCACGAAATCTATTAAATTTAATTCAGTATCGTATTACAGCAGTATAAGCGTTACTCATTCTTCTAAAAGTTGTGGAAAAAGACAATATTCGCTACTTTCTTTTTACATCCTTTTTGGTAAACTAAGTTTTTGATACAAATCTGAAAGTTAAGTTTTGGAGACAAACCCTTTAATATCTACCTATGATTAAACATTTCAAATAATAAATAAATAATTTTAAGGTTGTCATTTTAATAGCTTTTAATCTTAATAGCAACTATGAAATATTAATTTTAAATATAATTTCTTCAATTAATGCCGATTGCTATACTTAAAATCTAGAATGTTCTGGTGCTAAACCAAGCATAAAGAAATTTTAATTATAATTTTTAGATTAGATAATTTCATCTCTTAATATCGTATTATATTATCAATTACGAAATTCTGAACGTTAATTATTAATTTAAGTTTCAAGATTGATCCTATCTCGCCTTTCTGTTTTGTAATTGATCATATCTTAAAGGTATTATTTAAAATCTGTGTCTTATCCGCAACGAAGACAAATTTGGGCCTATTAGCACTATCACTTGTTGAATTGCAAACCCTTCTTGCATACGTAAAGACTGAAATTCTATTTTAATATGAAATTGAACTGCGTAGCTGATTAAATCAAAACGTCTATCTTTGTTATCTGTAACAATTTCTGCTACACCATTCCAACTACGGCGAAATATGCTTACCTTAAACCAACTCCTCTAAAAATTTTAATTAATGCGTCGGTGGTCTAAAAGGGTGCCATTTGTGTTTCGTGCGTATTTGGCAGCCTAACCAGGTCTATTAAAACTTCTACAATTAATAACATTTCTAAATTCGGTCCATATTTCACTGTAGGGACTTCGAAGAGTGCGATTTTTACTGTTGTAATTAGTAAATCGGTGGAAGTTTCGCAACGACGAAAATCCTATTAACGGACGAATATATGAATGTTTTAAGCATTAGGGCTTTTGTGTTGCAGCTCCCTCAGGGTAGCGACCGACGGCTCTAAAAAGCTGCCTTTTGCAGCTGCATCTCGCCGCAACGTTACTGTCGCTGTATAAGGTTCTATACACGCTGCTTCTTTCCTATTTAAATGTACTGTAGTTTTACTTGATTTCGCGGAGAGTATTTGAAGATTACATAATGATAAAAATACCGTTTACAATACTCCAATATAATGATCAGTAAATTATATACCATCGGCATTTAATATTTAATCTTTAAACTCCGTTGTTTTTTCTTTAAATTTTTGTCAGTAATAATGTATTAAGGGCAAATGCTTTTGCCGGTAAAAATGTTTTACGAAAGTATTTTGTTTTGGCAATGTCACAAGACAAACTAACTTGATCAAATTCCCGAGCCGAAGGCGAGGGAATTTGTCAAAGTTAGTTTGTCGAGGGGCATTGCCAAAAAAGCAACAAATCGTGAGTAAAACATTTGCCGAGAAAAATCATGAGCCCAAAATACATTTTGTAGACTATTTCTCAAATATCGGTTTATTTTGACATTTATACTGATGCGCAATGACAGTTTAAATGACGTTTCTTAAATACCACCTTGATTAAAGCAACATATTTGGTGGTTGCCGTGGATGCAAGTGGCAAAAGAAACTGACAAAATCCCAAGGGAAAATTTCGTTTTTTTGCCACTACAAAAACACACGATTGGTTGAATTTTGAAAAAGCATGGCTTTTCATTGGATAATAAGAGATGTGGGAAATAGTCACTGTAAAAATTTGATGAATCAAGCATACATATACAAATAATAATAAACGTTCTATATGCATTATAAGAACACAAATCGTAAATACGAGTGTCCTGAGTATGAAAAAAGGTGCAGAGGAAGATTGCAGTGCTAATTATAACACTGTTTGACTAGAAGATCTGCTACAAAGGGGATGCCACTAACATCTAAATCTAAATCTAACGTCGTAAATTTAATTCATGGATGTTTTGCTTCTTCTCGTTAAGCAACCTTTTGTATAACTGTGACCTTGTGTTGTTTTCCTGGCCTTAAAGCTGCTTGTTCTTTGTCTAGTATCTCGTCTGCTTCTTCGCTTAGTCTTTTTTCTAGTATTTTTATACACATTCTTACTGCCACAGGTCTTGTGAATTGAGTTATTAATATTGCTTTCTCTATCCTTCAGTTTATAGATTTCCCATAGCCAGTTTTCAGCTTTTATTTCCCTTTCTCTAGCAGCTTTGGTGCGATGTTGTTCTCTACTGCTGCTTTTCTGCTTCTTAACATTTTTAAGGCTACGTCTACTTCTTTCATTCTTATTTCGTTTGTTTAATTTTTTGTATACTCCCGTTTTCTTTTCCTTTAGTTTCATGCTCATTGTCTAATATTTCTTACTCTTTAAAGTGTTCATAATGTTATTTCCAGGCCTTTAGTTTGTCGGTGGTTGTTGTCTTTAGTTCACTACTCTGATTTCTAATGGTTCTTATTTGATTTCTCTGACTACCTTTTAGTCTTCAAGTTTTTATATAATTGCTGGTATAAACTTCTTCATATTCCTCACCGAACTGTTCCCACGAGTCTAATGTTGCCCGCTTTATTGTTTCCTATTCCTCATTTCGTTAGTGATGATTGGAATGTTTGCTTTTTTTGTTCTGGATTGATATATCTAAACTATGCCTGTTCTTCTCTTATACCGTTCTCTTTACTAGTTCGCTATTTTTTAACGCTACCTTTATTATATTCAATTTTCGAATTTGTGTTTATGTTCCAATCTTGATACTACCATTTTATTCATCTAGTTTTTAGCTATTTACGTTTTCTCCTTTAGAAATTATTCTTTTAACTTCAACCATTTTTATTTCAAGAACTATATAAGCTAATTTATACCACAGACATCTATTATCCGCTGTTTTCCCTGATTTTCTTCTTGCTGTGCTCTAAAGGAATATCAAAAACTATGTTTATTATAACAGATGTTAATAGTATTTCTGTATTGCATACTCACCAGCGCCAGCCGTTTTAAAATTCTAATCCGCCAGCCTGTGGAGATGCTTCGTGGTTTAAAAAAATATTATCTCCATGGCTCTATACATTCCTACGCTTTTTCATTTTATTTAAAAGAAATAGTTTCTGATATGGTTCACCTGAATGCACAAACATTGATAGCAAATGTGTTTGTGGATACGCTTTTTGAAGGGAAGTAGTACTTTACAGTTTAATCTCCGCCACCAGTTGGCATCACTTAGAAGATGTTGTCGTTGTCAAGTTTGACTTTACCAAGAATAGCTGATGAAGTAAGCTGGTAAAATTTATCTAAGGGAATGGAAATTGAAATAGCAATTAAAATAAGATATAACCTTCAACGTCTAGGCAAAGTTATCATTTGAAATAAAACAACAAAATAACTTTTTATTATTATACCAAGTAAATATAACAAGTTGCTTACTAAGCAAAAATCTTTATAATCGCATTCTGTGTTTGTAGTGAATCTACTAAATCAGCAGTTGCACAAATTAGAGATACTAAATTATTAATTTAGTTTCTAGTGTTTTTAAACGAAGACCTTTCGTGAGCAATAACGTTTGCCCTTAATTGAAATATAATATGCCTTTGGAAATTTTCAGAAAGCAGTATTAGTAGCCACAACATCAATGTTTCATTTTTAAAATAATGTGGTGTTGGGAACAATGAGTATAAAATAATATAGTTAAGTATTAGCAAACGTTGATTTCTATAAGAACATGAAATCAAAATTTAAGCTATCAAATATAGCAGCAAAGTTTGTATAGCGTTAAAGAATCAGCGTTTGATATTTAGCTAGGGCAGCTGGTTAGCATCGAAGTGTACAGTCATAAAGCTCTAATGCTTACTACTGCTCCGTAATGGAGCCCATGATTTCAAAAAGAGGGTGCGAATTGTATATGTGTCAGGGGTGTGCCGAATCAAATGACCCCAAGGCAAATAAACGAGGGTTGTTTACCCTTGGGTGAAGGTAATCTGAACTCACAAATAACCAGGATGGCGACCTATATACAGTATTTAATCTTTTTTCTCCGCCTCCAGCAAACAAAACCAGTCAATTTGCAATCCTTTATTAAAAAGTCATGTAAGAGAATAGGGCCTAAAATGCGTATTCAACACTATTGAAGAATGTTTAGCAAAATAATGCGAGGTAAATTTAATGTTCGTTATATACCTACAGTAGAACCTCGATTATCCGAATTGCTTCTGCCATATTTAGCTTTTGACAGATTAGTTTTGAGACCACAAGCTTCTAGTTTTGTTGCATTAAAGTGTGAATTCTCAAGAGGGAAATTTTGTATTGCCTGTTTTCAATTAATATGGTCTTTGCAACTTTAAAAAGGCTTGATGCAAAAATCTTACAATGCAAATAATAAATATTTCCAAACATAGTTACTTTTAAAGACAAAATTGAAGATAATTCCTCATAGATGAAAGAATGAATTGTTTACTGGAACCATAAATTCTTTTACAAGGATTGCAAATATCATATATTGAATTGCATACAATATGTAGACGCAGAGGATGGAATGCAATGAGAATATGATGAAATGAGTTATCAGCTGATGACCGATAACTAAATTCTAGAAAAACGCTGGAACCAAACAAACACCTGAAAGTTACACTTTGTAGAATGGATGCAAACTACAATAATAAATTGAATGCTTTACTGCTGAAATTATTGTAGTGGCCTGTATTTGTCATAGCCTAATCACTATTGTATCTACGAATTTTGCACTCAATTGCATAAGATAGTACTTCCAAATCCTTCTCTTATGCTGGCTGATACTTAAATGTCAAGATTGAAATCTGCTTCTTCTTTTCCGCTGCATCTTCAACAGTATGAATTTGAGAAGTTCTATTAAGATGGTGTACCTTTCCACTATTATATTTAGATTCTACAATCCCTTTGATCTAGATCTAGATAGTATATTTCTTACCACTAGACTTAACCACTTGGGTAACTCCAATTCAGAACAAATAATAGAAATACCCCATTGTATCATTCAGGATTCAGATTAAGAGTTTGTCTAGCTTGGCGTATTGTCAGTTAGTAAATAATTAATTCTACCGTTTGTTGTAAATTAATTTAGTTAAGTTAGTAGTTAATTTACATTAAATCAACTGCAGAAACATGTAACGATAGGTTTGTGAGCCCCTCCGGTGTACTTTAAATCTAAATAAGACGTCTCGTAGGCCTTACTATTTTTGTTGCTTCATTACCTAGCTAACTCAATATATATAAAACTCCAGTCATGGTTACGAAAGATCACTAACTGCCAAAGCCAGGAAGCCGATATGTACCTGTAGTGTTCTCGGGCTGAAACTGACTTCAAACAACATACACAAGAAAAATCAATTTCCCTAGAGAAATAAATATATAGGCGCCCTTAAAACACACGAAGAAAATACATAAAGTGAAAGAAAATAGAATCATACCGTAAATGACCATTCCTATCCACAAATATCAACTAATAATGGACGACGTAAGTGCGGCTTACAGTTAAACTCTAATAAACCAATTGTATCTGCCATACAAGTACATTTCAACAACATTAAAGTAACGCCAAAATAACTGTTCTTATAAGCATGGACGTTAAACTGCATGAAAGCCCGCTGTCGGTTTTCGTGCACCAAAACCTGGACACATTTTGTTGCGCTCGTGAGGGCTTTACAAGGTGTAAGCGAACGCTTATCGTTTAAGCTGCAAACGTGTCCACTATCAAGTTGCCTTCGAGTCCTTAAAGGGTGCGAATTGTAACGTCATGGATCACACTCGCCCTGGATTACGCCATTCTTTGAATAACTCGATGTTTAGAAATTTGCCACACATACTGCGACAGGAAATACCTGCCTAGTAATGTAGCCTCTCAGTCGGCTGACGTAACGAAACTATTTACTATGCGGTTTCAACCGCTTTGTTTAACTCGCCGTAGGCTAGCTGACACTTGAATAGCTTACGCACGTATGCCTTTTGACAAAGCCCGCTGGCTACCACTTAAGTTGAAATACCCCTCGAGCACCGCTTTATAATTCGCGCATAGCACAGCACCGTTTACACACACATCCGACTATGCTTAAAGGCAATGTTTACTCTAATTAACAATAAAAAACATGCAAACAAATCGGCACTGTTAGTAAATTTCAAAATAAACACTGCAGGCGTTATGCAATTTCTGAAAGTAAATAAGGGCAGTCTATGTGATAACTCAAAATTTTATATGCAAAAATTATTATTAATGACGTTCTTCTATGTTGTAATGTTTGGATGTTAAATAGCTCACGTATTGGTTGATAAGACTCAAATTCAGGACTAACGCCAAATTTTTTATAATATAAATATCTAACAAATGTATTTTGTACCTTTTCAATATATTGCTGTAGACTTGGTGTATAAGGAGACCAGACAGTACAAGCGTATTCAAGATGGGACTTTACTAAGGTATTAAACAGTACGGTCATAGGTTCAGAGTAGTAATCCGACACCAAAATTGGAGCAACCTGTCAATCAAACGATTAAATTAATAATTGACCTAATTAAATTGATCTAATTTAATGACCTAATTCATTTCGCGGATTGCTCTAATTAATTTTGATATGTGCTACTGATTCAATTACTCATTAGCTACTGATTAAATTACGCGGCGCCCATTTTTAATTTGCTTCCGGAATTACGCCCTGATTTTTTTCCAATTTTTTCTAAGTTCCATTTTTTTAATTTAAACTTTCCGGGGGTCGGCCATCTTGGTTTTCTGCGCGCGCACTTCTCTCGGCTACCAAGTTTTAATTACAATGTTTGCGCAAATTTTTGAATTTCAACTGGTAAATCTGTCTCTCTTGTACTCATTGGGTGTCGGTTGTCTTTCTTGCATTCACAGAATGGATGTTTAATCTCTGGCCGACTCGGATTTGAACCCTCTACATTCGTATCCACATTTGGGTTGCATCGGTGTATGCCGCTAGACCACGAACCGCTACGGATTTTAAGGTGTCTAGGGGAATGCCATTTCACTCTTGTGTCGCCACGCTTCCATATTTTAAAGTAAATATTTCTTGAAAATTAGAATTTATAACAGCGGAATTGCATCGTCTATAATTTTAAAAGTTTGATAATAATTTTAAAAAAAACTGGTTTCGTAAGTGCTCTCGCTTGATTTAATTATTTTATTTTTATCATTCGCCCCAACAGGTCGTGGCTTGTCGTACCGCGGCCAAGACTGTCATGTCGTCAAAATTACATTGCTTTGTTTGAGAAAACGCTCTGACTTTTCTTGTAAATTGACAGGCGTTTGTTCACTTTAAGCACTTCAGAGCCTCGCGGTCAATCTGTCTTATTTTAAATTGCCAGGATTTGTTGATTAGCGAATCGAGGGCCGAGCGCCGCGCCGGGAGGAAGACACCCTCCTTTACAAGAAATTTAATTTTTATTATTCCTAAATAAAGATTGATGAACGTTCTGTGGTCAGATAAAAACATATCTATATAATATCAGGTAAAATTAATATGATGTGTATAGAGGATCGAACAGTTGTAGAAATTATAAACGGCAGCTGTACCGAAAAGTATAAAATTTCCGAACGAATCCGAAAACCACTTGAAGATTGACTCTAATTTTAACGAATTTTAAGTAACCGCAGGCGGATTCCCACGGGTGACGGTGAATTTGCAAATTTCTTTGACCATAAAGCTGCCGTGCCATTTCAAACAAAGTTTAAAATTGATATTATTATGAAATTTGAGCATAAATTTAACCAAGCACATAGACCAATAGGCCATCGAGAAAAGTTTCTTTGCATTTTTATAGAGGATCCAACAGTTGCACGCCAAATCTTCTGGCCGCGGTACGACAAGCCACGACCTGTTGGTGCGAATGATAAAAATAAATGATTAAATCAAGCAAGAGCACTTACGAAGACAGTTTTCAAAATTATTATCAAGCTTTTAAAATTATAGACGATGCAATTCCGCTGTTATAAATTATAATTTTCAAGAAATATTTAATTTAAAATTTGGAGTTGCAGGCCAAATCTCCTGGCCGCGGTACGACAAGCCACGACCTGTTGGGGCGAATGATAAAAATAAAATAATTAAATCAAGCCAGAGCACTTACGAAACTAGTTTTTTAAAATTATTATCAAACTTTTAAAATTATAGACGATGCAATTCCGCTGTTATAAATTATAATTTTCAAGAAATGTTTAGTTTAAAATATGGAAGCGTGACGACACAAGAGTGAAATGGCATTCCCCTAGACACCTTAAAATTCGTAGCGGTTCGTGGTCTAGCGGCATACACCGATGCAACCCAAATGTGGATACGAACGTAGAGTGTTCAAATTCGAGTCGGCCAGAGATTTTTTTAAATTAAACATTTATTCTGTGAATGCAAGAGAGACAACCAACACCCAATGAGTACAAGAGAGACAGATTTACCAATTGAAATTCAAAAATGTGTGCGAAATTTGAAATTAAAACTGACAGGAGAGAGAAGTGCGCGCGCAGAAAACCAAGATGGCCGACCGCCGGGAAGTTTAAATTCAAAAAATGGAACTTAAAAAAAATTAGAAAAAAATCAGGGCGTAATTCCGGAAGCAAATTATAAATGGCCGCCGCGTAATTTAATCAGTAGCTAATAAGTAATTTAATCAGTACCACATATCAAAATTAATTAGAGCAATCCGCGAAATTAATTAGGTCATTTAATTAGATCAATTTAATTAGGTCAATTAATTTAATCGTTTGATTGACAGGTTGCTCCAATTTTTGTGTCGGATTACTACTGTTCAGTTTCTTCTTCCCTAGATTCTTATTACAAATATTGACCGTATTTTCAACGTGATGTTTAAAGTTAAGATCAGTTGCAAAATGAACCCCAAGATCTTTAAAGTTGCTAATTCTTTGTAATTCGTTACCGTTAATTACGTAATGAGAGTATATGATTTTTTTTAAAATGTGTAGCTCATTATAAAACACTTACAAAAATTAAAATTCAACTTATTTTTACAACTCCATTTGAAAATGCTATTTATGTCATCTTGTAGCTGTAGTGCCTGATGTTCGCTATAAATACTTTTGTAAAGTTTTAAGTCAGTATAGATAACATCTACTTGGCGGCCCTTATAAATTTCAGAGCTGACTTCATCTACGAACACCGTTAATTTTGAAGTTGTTGATCTTTTTTTTAAGAAACCATGCTGTGTGTTGGATAACACGCTATTTACATGAGAATACATTTTGTCATATATTATATATTCAAATGTCTTTGCAGGAGCAGGCAGCACTGCAACCGGCCGATAATTTTTAATGTTGTTCTTATCGCCTGACTTGAATATTGGTACTATTTTGGACCTCTTCCACGCTCTTGGATAGATGGAAAGTTTCAACGATAAATTAAAAATTATTAATAATGGAAAAGACAAACTCTCAGCACATCCTTTGAAAATAAAACTCGGTATACCATCAACTCCGCAACTTTCAATTTTGTTATGGCTTTTAATATGTCCGTTAAATTTATCGAATCTATATTCAACATGTTCTGTATATAGTGACCTGACTGAGAGTTATTGTTACTATTATTCTCAGGCGCTCTTTCGTAATAAGTACTAGAAAAATATTGTGCAAACCCGTCAGAAATGTTAGCATTTCCAAAGAATAGTTTACCATTTAGTGCATACCTTTGAATAAAATCATCACTATTTTTTCTTTTATGTTTTATAAAATTCCAAATATATTTTGTTCATTATTTTTAACAATAGAATTTTCAACATTAGTTACATAATTTTTATAGCAAGTATCAATATCTTTCTTTAATTCAGACCTTAGCCTTTTAAATTCCAACAAGAAGCACTCGCCCCTATTTATTCTCTTTCGATAGTATTCTTTTAATTTAATTTTTTCAATAATATCGTGTGTGAACCATGGCGGAAACCTCTTTTTATGACTTTTCATTTTCGGAACACATAAATCGAAAATATTATTCATACGTTGGTAAAAAATATCAACTGCTTCGTTTACATCGGAGCATTGTAATAATTCCCGCCAATCACAATTTTTGAATAAATAATGGAGTTCCAAAAAGCTACCCCTTTTGACAGTGTTTGTATTATAATGAAATGATAACGATGGATGATTTATATCGGTAGGAACAACAGAATTATTTTCATTCTCCACCACCAAATCAGAATTAGAGAAAACTAAATCAAGCGTCCGATTGTTAGAATTCAAAACACTATTATAAGGAACAAGATTTAAAGAATTAAAACATTCCCAAATTCTGCGGCAGACGTTACTGCCATTCTGAAAGTTATAATCTTTTCCATTTATTTCAGGTAAATTGAAATCTCCCGCAACAACTATATCACCGCTCATCAGTGAATCATAATTTCTATCAAATACATCTAAATATGACGTGTAACATTCAGTATTTGATTGAGGCTCAAAATAAACAGTATTAATAAAAAGTTTTTTTTTACCTGCAAGCTGCACCTGCACCCACAAGGATCCATTGGCAGAAGAAAATGGTAATAATGTGGAATTAAAATTTTTCTTTATCGCAATTAGTGTGCCTCCACCACGTTCCTTGCCAGTAACGTTAGCATCCCTATCATTCCTGTAAACGTTATATCTGCTATCAAACAGTTCATTATTATATATGTGCCCATGTAACCACGTTTCAGTTAATACAGTTATGTCGTATGATCCTTTATCTAATAGACGTGTCTGTCCGGGACGCTGTTTTGTCTGTCTGGGACGCTGTTTCAGCAGCCAAACCGTAAGAGATAGAGAAAAAAGTTATTAAAGTTATATGTTTGGAATGGTCATGTCAGCTCAGGAACCGAATTTCAGTCACGTGACACTTCCGGGTTTCGAGAAATCACAAAAAAGACCGTTTTTCAAATAGAACGCGTATTAAATAAAAATGTTTCAGCAGCCAAACGGAGCTGCGACCCTCTGCGCCTTAAAACGTCGATCGGTTAGGCAACCACTTTGACACCTTCCAGGTCTGGGTACAGTTTTTATTTAATACGCGTTCTATTTGCAAAACGGTCTTTTTTGTTTTATTAAATGAGACATTTCTCTCACTGGACTGCTAGTTCAGATAATATAAATATTAATATAACATTGTTGTAATTTAGTTTTTAACCCTCTGACATTCTGATAATATATATTAATTATCATAACAAAAACAAATATTTAGTTATATAACTAATAGTAATAACACAAAAAACAGTATACGTTTAAACATACAAAAAAGTATATGTAAACAGAAAGTTTGCTGAAATAAAATTAAATGGAGTTTCCATATCAACGCTGCTGGCTAGGCAATATTAGATTAGTTAAAATTATCTGCCCTTAACACGTATTTCTTATTATTATCGTTGATCCAGATGGAACCATCATGCGTCCACACGTTACCTTTTCCAAATTTCTGTTGCGTTTTTTTGAACAAATTATATTTCGCTTTGGTAAGATCTTCAGTTATAAAAACGTGTTTTTAAGGAGCCTTTTATTTTTCATGACCAGTTGTCGGTCTTGATAACTTACGAATTTTACTATTATTTGTCTATGCTTCTCAGTTGCGGGTTTCCCATATCTATATAAGAACCACTTTTTAGCTTTGCGATATGTTAAAGGATAACGGAGATACGAGGGAGGTCCCAAAATGCAATATTTTCAATTTCGCCCTGTATCTCAGAAACGAAGCGGGCTATGAAAATGTTGTTTATACCTTATTTCTTTTCAAAAAAAAAGTAGCAGAGTACTGCGAAAACCGCAACCCTCTATCTTTACTCGTAAGTGAGATACCCCGTAATATAATCGAAAATGAGACACCCTGTACATTACTTTACGACCTCACTGTATAGTTCCGTATAATACATCAGTAAATATTTATTTCTTAATTGATGTTTCAGAATTTATGCCCAAGCTATCTATGCCATTTAAGTTTCCCATTTCAACAAAATCGCTAACGCTACAAAAAAATACCTATATTTAATATATGCAATGTTCCCAAAGAGTTTAACCCAATAATTACATGCAATCTTTTTATTGCATATTTTATAAATTAATCGCCAACTACACTTCTGTCAATTAAAGATCATTGAGAAGTTTTTTTGTACTTTTGTACTATTTCGGTAGTCGAGCTGTTCTAATATTTGTAGTATTAGACTCCAGAGTTTTTATTGTTTCTTGAGAGAATATAATAGAGAACAAATGTCAGTTATACATTTCAACTGAGTGATTGATGTCAAATGCTTTAATATATCTAAATATTCTCAATAAATACGGAATATATTTTTTTAAAGGCAAATATGGTGAAAAACTTCTGTAGCTTGGAACAAGAGTGTATTAAGCCACAAAAATTGAATTTTACAGGATAGCCGTTTGAAGTTTTAAAGTTGCCTTATTTCAGTTTTTAGGTTGCTATTCCTTAATAATATTTTTTTCCGTATTAATTTTATTTATTGTTTATATTTTTTAAAATGTTGTATGTTATATTATATATATTTAGAAAAAGCTAATTTCATAAAAAACAGATAATACTTACTCTATCTTTTTATTGACTTTATGTACGATTTTGCCAATAAGTATGATTCAATCGAGTAAACAACCGAAATGCAAGATTTATTAATAAAACAATGTACATTTTGTGTATAATGTTTTGCACAGTGAACTTCAAAAGCAACACAATAGTGCACTTTACAATCAAAAGTTCAAAGTAGACATTATATTTTGTAGTTTTCAACGACGGCGACTTACTACTGACATGTTTTGGATTTAATACTGTTATTTAGAGACTAAAACAGAGTCAAAGAGTATTAACTGAACATAATTCTTTCTGGTCCTACGCTGAACTGTACTTCATTATTTTAAATTTTCCCTTTGTTTTATAGAATTTCCTAAAAAATTATGAATTCTTGTTAATGTTATTTATATCAACTAAACCCTATCTAGATATTTTAAATATTTATATAAACTGTCAGCATAACAGCTAGCCTTCAAAATATTATTCTTTTCCTTTCTAAGGTTAATTTGTTATACTATAGACGTGTGAAAACACTAGCAATGGCAGTACAGCATCGGTGAAACAAAAATAAATTTATCTGCCAATAAACATTGCAAGCACAAAAGATAATCTTGCATGTAATATATAGCATCTATACCAGCGCAAATGATAACATTAACATTAAAAGGAGGTTCTTTCCCCCATAATATATATATATTTGCAAAATAATGCAAAAGCGCTGACAATGTCGAGCTGCATTCACAGCATTTATATAACGTCGAGAAACTACAAGTTGGTTCTTATTAGTAGCTTCAGCGTACTTATGCGAACGTTTTGTCCGTCCGTCCGTCCGTCCGTCCGTCCGTCTGTCCGTCTGTCTGTCTGTCTGTCTGGATCGCCTGTAACTTTCGAACGGCTACAGATATCGAAATTTTGAAAGGGGGCAAAGTTGTTGCTAAGGTCCCGAGCACCTTCATGCGCTATTTGGTTTTGGCGAAAGGTAGCGATTTTCCACTTTGCAAAATTTCCAAGCATTGTAGCACAGTGGCGGCTTGTCCACTTGGCGCCATCTACAGAAGTTCGGTGGTCACGTTTTGAACTACACATTCTGGGTGCACTATAATACTTAATGTTTTCGCAGTGCTGAAGCTACTCTTTAGACCTGTACTTGAGCAGTTTATTTGAAAATAAGGTTACATTTGTAGCTTAACGTGGAGATGTAAGCATTAGACCGACTATAACAAGATTCTTTAAAAAAAATCCTCACTTTCTGTGTTCGTGCTTTAATAGTAAGACTCCGGCGAACACAGAACCCGCCAGAGAAGGAAAATGCAGATATAAAAATCCAGCTTTCTCGGAATTATTTCCGGATCCAATACACAGTCTTGGCCTAAACAGTTTGTTGAGTTTTATTTCTCAAATAAATCATAGGCTTTTCCATGGGATCCTAAATGTCTTTATTGATGATTCGTCTACTTCTCCTTCTTCATCTATCGACCATCTTTGGAAGTAGGCCTTCACTAGTTTTCTCCCTTCAATTCTATTCTGAGCTGTTCTATTTTAGCCAAACCTTGTGACGTGTTTGGCAACGTTGCTCCAACATGTTTAGGGCCTCCTTTTTCGTTTCATTTTAATCGAGGTCCCTACTGTTGAGTTACTGTATTTCACCTCCTATAATGGTGTTTTGCATTGGGCCCGGCCCATTTCTATTATGTTCCTGCTACACATTTTCCTATGTTTATTACCCAGTATTCTGTCGGATTCCTTGATTACTTTTCGTTCGTTGAGTAGATAGTTTCATACCCCTTTGTGTTTTATTAATTTGTTCATATTAAACTGATATTTGTAGCCTCTAAATCATAACAGGTAAAATCCAGTATTTTTAAGATAGGTATTATATTTCTCAATAGACATAGAACTCATCTTACGAACGATGACCATGTCAATCCTTCCCTAAGTATTTATATTCACTCATATTTTCTCTCTGATTGTCTGATTGTCTCTGATTACTCATCTGTCTGCATGCTTCGTCTAACTCTTCTATTGTTTCTTGTAGATCTTCAAATTAATCTGGCGTGATAACTATGTCGTCCGCATAGTGTAGGTTGTTCAGCCTCTGACCATTATTTATATTAATTGGCTCATTTCAGTTTTTTTTAACAGTATATGACTCTGCGTTTTATTAGTGTACGATTAGATAATTCTTCTAAGGACATAGTTATCGTTGAATTTGTAAACATGTCATTGCAATCTATTCCAATATTACATGCAGATTTTTCTACTAATATCTATCAAATTTATTGGCAAGCTTATTGGTTAAAATGGAGGTGGCGCACAGCCTCTGGTTTTAGGGCAAACATGTGGGTTCGATTCCCATGCAATCAACACTACAAAAATCTAGCGTCGAGGAGATTGTCTGGTTTTGGTAAGTGTGGAGGTCTTGATGCGTTACCTCCTCCAAGAGCAGAGGCCGATGCGTTATCTTCATCACACCTTCAGCCAATTTAGTCTCGTCTAACGAGTGCGTTAACTCAAATACGTTACTTAAGCATCACCAGTTTTCACGACTTTAATTAAATGTCTCTGTGAACTTTTCAGTTTACGTCAATGACGTCCCATTCCCAAACTGGCAGCCGAAATAGAGCCGGCTGATGTTAAATCACGAAAATGAGCCGCGCGACTTGCTCACGTCTTATTAAATCGGCCGCTTTGACAAATTTGTCATTGCTCGCCCACGTCTTGAGCAAAATTCTGCAAACGCCATTCATAAATCACGGCGGTCGCGATTTCGAACGCGCCGAGCAGCGGAACATAAAACTGGGCTTCACCCTTGCAAATTCATTAGCCTCCATTAAGGTGGTTTTACGATTTTCACATGAGACCTTTAATGGCATTCGGATGGCGGAATGTTAAGGAATAATAAAAATAATGGCGATAAAATATTTTATGAAGATGCCTAATGGGGAAACAATTGAACGTAGTTTAATTAGCTAATTACATAATGCGTGAATCAATTACACTTGTATTACTGCCTCTGCTGTAAACTAATTATTTCAGCATTGTAAATAAGCTTTTTCAATAAAATAACTGCAACGTTTTATATTGTGCTCGTTTAATGGAACGAATTTTCCGAGCAGCCTCGAAATCGGCATCTCAGTTCTTTGTCCAGCTGCAATAGAAAGAACTCATTTGTTGCCCTCTGCAAAGCGGATTGCCGACAACTTATTGCATTTTTTACTTTTGCCCATTTGCTGCCAGATTTAATTCATAAGCATCAAACGCCGATTTAGCATTTCCGAACTGCATTTGTAAGAACCGGCACTGTTTCGTCTGTAATCACCTCCGTGTCTTTTTATATTTTACGTTCGCCAGATTACCAAAACCCAACGCTTTCATGCTTCAACATTAATATGTGTTTTTAATTACTGCTCCTTATTTAACATTTTCTTTCTGACACCAACCCTACGAGACATTCATTACGACGATCGTTTCTGTGTTTTAATTTTGTTCTACATAGATCAAGGTCGAGGAAAGGTTTTCTTCCAATTGGCTTGTTTCTTTCATCGGTAGGTTTTACTTGCTGCAAGGGAATTCCATTAATCTTATATTCGCTCAATTACGAAAATGGGGTCCTGTGACAAATGCCCAGCTGAGATATTAAAAATAAAGTGGTGGAAAGTGACCCTCGGTGCTTTTATCCGAATTACGTGGGCTTTCATATGACTGACAATTATACAGGGTCAATTTTCACTGCACTCAAAGGGATCTCAGCAACTGTAATAATAATAATAAGCTATACATTTCCGAAGAAATGTATGCTATTCTTGCGAACTCTAGAATCTTTTTATTGTGGAGGATTGATCCACGTTGTCTTTTACCTTTTTCTTGTCTTTGTAGATCTGGGTGCGTTTTCGCTTTCAATACAACTTGTCTCCATTCTTTTCCGTTTTCTATTACTTCTTTCCAATTCATTATTTTAATTTTTTTATGTCTGCTTCTACTTGTACCTTCCATCTTAGTTGGGGTCTTTCTTTCGGTCGTGTGTGTAGTGGTTTCCATTCTGTGATGACTCTTCTGTTCAATACTTTATCTTTCCCGTGTTTCATTTGTGGTTGTATCCCATCTTCCTGTTCCCTCTTTGGCCCCATGATTGTTCTGATAATTTTCATTTCGAAAATTTGTAATTGTTCCTCCTCTTTTCTTGTCAAGCTTGCCGTTTCTGCTGCATAATTACAACTCGTCTTATCATTGTCTTATATAGTTGTATTCTCACCCTTCTGCTTAGCCTCTTATCCTTCAGTAAGCTTTTGTTTGCATATAGTGCTTTATGTCCCTGCTGGATTTTATCTTTTCTGTACTCTTTTTCAAATCTTCTATGTATCAGGAATCCAAGGTACTTATACATTTCTTCCTTTTCAAACTTGTACTTATCAATTTTTATTTCCCTCGATATTTTTTGTTTCCTATTGCAATGCATGTATTTTGTTTTATTTTCGTTAATTTCAATGCCTTTTTCTTTTGACGTTTTTTCTATTGTATTGAATGCACTTTCTAGTTCACCTCTTCTTCTTGCTATTATAACAATGTCGTCTGCGTAGGCTAATATTTGTACTGATTTCTTGTTGATTGTGCCGTTCCGCTTTGTTTCTTTAATGATGGTATCTATAGTTATGATAAAGAGCAGCACTGATAGAGCATCGCCTTGTCTCACGCCTTTGTTTACTTCAAAGTCCGCTGTTGATCCTTGGCTGAGTAGTACCGAAGTCCCTTCATTGTAATGTTAATTAGTTGCATTAGTTTTTCTGGTGTTTGTGTTTCTCGTAATTCATCTATAATTTATTTTCGATCTTATTAGAGTGTTGAAGGCTTGTTTATAATAAAGAAATAAGATATGTAAATCTATATCATACTCGTAACTTTTCTCAGTAATTTCTCTGATTGTGTGGATGGCGTCCGTTGTTGATTTATTGTTTCTATATCCTAGTTGGTAATCTCTTGAAAACGTTTCTGTGTGCTTCGCAAGTCTGCTTTTTATTATCATAGTTACAATCTTGTACGTGATGTTTAGTAATGTGATTGCTCTGTAATTTACACATTTGGATCCATCTCCCTTTTTACTGTCCTCGTCTGAAAGGCGAAGGAAGTATTGTAATCACGAAAAAATCACCGTCCCAGATTTCTTCAAATCTTCACGTTTCAGGGTCTCTAGATGACGAAAATAGGTTTTCTTAAATCCGTCTGTCTGTCTGTCTGTCTACCTGTTGGCAGTATAGCTCAAAAACTATTTGTCGGAGGAAGACGATATTTTGCATACATATTATATATCTACATCGCATAAAACCGGCACAATTCCATACAAATATATACAGGGTAAACACATTAAAAAATCTTGTTTATTTTTGGGTTAATTTTGAAATAGAAAGAACCCTAGCAGCACAACCTGATTGGAGCCATGTTGGCTGCCAACATTGGCAAAACATTGGAATGAAACGTTTTTATATATGGTATTTATATTGGACCCCATATGTATTCTAGATCGGCGATCAATATTTATCCTACATTGGTGACAAATATTTATTCGACATTGGCCACCAATATTTATCCTATATAGATGACAAATATAGTACCTTAGCAGCACAACCTGATTGGAGCCATGTTGGCTGCCAACATTGGCAAAACATTAGAATGAAGCGTTTTTATATATGGTATTTATATTGGACTCCCATTTGTATTCTACATTGGCGATCAATATTTAACCTACATTGGTGACAAATATTTATTCAACATTGGCCACCAATATTTATCTTATGTAGATGACAAATATAGTACCCTAGCAGCGCAGCCTGATTGGAGCCATGTTGGCTGCCAACATTGGCAATACATTGGAATGAAACGCTTTTATATATGGTATTTATATTGAACTCCAATATGTATTCTATATTGGCCATCAATATTTATCCTACATTGTTGAAAAACACTGAATCTACATTCTTGACCAATATTTATTCTATATTGGTAATTCATATTTATTCTTTTTAGATCCTTCTTAAAAATTGAAAATAACGGAGTTTTTTTAAAATGACTGCTTTAAACCTTTTAAAATGAAGTATCCATGGAACAGAATAATAATTTGTTAGAGAATAACAATAATGTAAACAGCTTACTATGATTTTTGGATAAATTGTGGACGATCTGGACTACATTATTGCCATTTTTTGTTCTGTTCCACGGCTACTTGATTTTAAAGGGTTTAAAACAGTTATTTTGTAAATACTTCCTGTTATTTTCGTGTCATAAAAAATTTATCGGAGTATTTTTATTGAGAGTTGAATTTGCGTCAATTGGTACAAAAAATCTACATTTTTGGAAATAACTGGAGAAGTAGATGCTTAATGCTTATGCCCTTAATTTGGTCTACCCTGTATAGTTCATTTATAATTTACAAATATTAAATACTAAATATTTCAGTCAATATACAGCAATGCAATATTTTTCTAAGTATAATCTTGGGGGGGATGTTAATTTTTTTTTAATATCCAACCAACTATATAATTATAATGTTATAATATATACATTCACAAAATAATTAATTTTTATACGGTCGTTAGCCGTTGCCAAAAAGAGTGATACAGACTTTCTCATATCTGTATCTGGCACTTCCGGGAAACGGCGTCGCACGGCAGCTGTAACAAAAATTAACACACTATACATCTTACATTTCAAAATATATTGAAAACAACTTACTAACAATAACGTTGTAAATTTTCAAGGTACAAAAGGGCAGTTTTGCCGTTTTTCCAAGTCCTGAATACAACATTGTTACTTCTGGGGATAGAAGTTTTTTCATAATATTATATATTTATTAATATAATAACAAAATAAGAATAAAAGTAGTACTCACCTTAAAGATTTATTTCTAAGGGCGAAAACTTGCGGAAAACGTTCAGTCACAGGTCGCAAAGAGAAGTGTGGCATCGAGATCGAGTAACATTTGAAGTTTTAAGTGCCCGACAATTACCCTCTCGTTGAAGCAGGTAGAAATGTGGCGGAGAACTAAACTTGCCGACCTTGAGACGACAATCTTTCTAAAAGTGTAATAATGGAAATAATGACGGGGGTGAGGAGAGAGGGGCCATTGACACTTAAACTGCCGTGAAAGAATTAAAAAATTGCACTAAATGTATAAAAATTGAACAACCAAATACTCTTCAATGTAGGTATAATGAGTACTTCAACTGGATAGAAATACATATAGAGAAATCTATTTTTATATTTTATTAACCACAATAATTGCGTAATTCTGTGGAATCTCGAAAGGACAGGAAAAGAACTTGAACTTGGAGGGAGCAACTATAAGTTGGGGTAAATTAGTGCAAAAAATTAACACTACTGTGTATACAACGTAGAGCATGTTTACTAGACACATATCATAATTAGATTATTAATTAAACAACGACATTATGTCTTGATTGTCCATGAAATTCTTCTGCTTTTAATAAAATTAAAAGTTTTGACTTCTCATCCTTTTAAACTGTAATTCGTCATGGCTTAAATTGCTGCAGCAATGAAAACAGTTCTCTTAACATTTTTAACCCTCGCAGTATTGATGAATATTTTTGATTCAATACATTTTTGATAACGTGTTACAGCGAATTCGAAATTCATTTGCATTTAAGTCGTTTTATTGGCATTTACAATATAAATAATCAATTTTGTAATATGAACATTATTATTTATATAGGAACTACATACAAATTAGTATAGGTTT
Source organism: Agriotes lineatus (assembly GCA_940337035.1). Lineage (NCBI taxonomy): Eukaryota > Metazoa > Arthropoda > Insecta > Coleoptera > Elateridae > Agriotes > Agriotes lineatus. Next base: position 166,359 of record CALNHX010002812.1, read on the forward strand.
TTTTACTCTTCGTGACTAATGTTTGCCATCTATATTTCTATCAGACAATATACATAATAGAAATATATAAATTATGAAAACCATAATAGCTGTACATATTCACTGATGTATTCTGATATGGCGCAAATTTGAAACATGCAATTTCAGCCGTTTTGTAATTCATACTTTCTTAATTTGTCGTGCCAGAGGGAATTCATTTGTAAGCTTTTTACGATGCCGAAGTCTTTATTTACTGTAAATAGAGAATCACACTACTTGTCTGTAATGATACGGTCTTTATTGCCACATACGCTACGAATATCCGTAATGCTCTCGTTTAATGTTAGCGGTAAAAGTCAAATCTCTGTTTTCTAGACTTGTTAGTGTATTAGGAAGTAGGGAATAATTACCAGAAATAAATTCTGAATAGTTTTTTAAAAGTTTGTTGTCGCTTTAAGTGAAGTCGTCGAATCTTTATCAACATTTGTAGGGATACGAAAGTTTCTTCACGTTCAGTTACGGACGATTTCACTGACCTATGATTCATAAAATATTCTCTTTGTTCAGAAAAACGGTAATAGCATTTTCTAGGAATGTTCGGCCATTGGTAAGTAATTAAAGAAGCTGAAAATATGGCTATGTCTCAAATATAAATTAACGTCGTGTATAAGTTGAAGTAGCATGTTTATGTAAATATTCCATTGTTGGAAATAGAAAGGGAATTTATATTATTACAATACTTTCTCATGCTTATGCACCCCATTATAGTCATTCTAGATAAATCCAACGTAGGGCCCGCATTGCTTCACAATATTGTAAAATAGTAGCCTGC